>JAAAKQ030222308.1:0-11437 GCA_010016005.3 Zanna intricata | reverse complement strand
ACGTTTTCAGGCATACGTTTATTGGAAACTTTTTTCTTATTTTTAGATATAGAATCCGTTTCCGAGAGATTGCCGTGTAGTTTTGATACACCCTGTATAAACTACTTGAGATAAAAAATGAGAAGTAGTTTTTATATTGGTTTTTCTTCACCGATTCAGTATATTGTTGACTGATTACACTACAGAATATCCCAAGAAGGAAAGAGAAAAAGAAAGGTTTTCCTTATTGGTCTCAAACATTGTCCAAGTCCGTCAAAAACGTCAGTGAAATTTTTTAACTGATATTTCTTTATTCGTTGGTAGAACTGATAATATAATGAATAAAATTATCCTTAGAAAAATCTTGTCCGACTGTTTTTGTCGTGTAACTCAAATTTTTTATACGCGTAATAACCATTTAGAAATCAGAACAGTTAATCTAAAGCAACAAGTTAATTAACCCTTTTTTTTTTTCGTGAAACAGTGCTTTTATATACACTTTGTCTACTCCGTAAAGGAATTAAGGTTAGTTATGTATAATTAATTATATCTTCTCACGTAATTTCGTAAGTTTATTCATTATTTTATTAGGTTTTTTTTAATGGTGGGTGATTGTAAACTTTTTCCTAACAGTTAATATGGGAGTCTTGTGTTAATAACCGTTTTTTATAAGTACATATTTTTGTACATCATTGTTTTAGATAAGATTTAGAAAGTATGCCCTTACAGCAAAAAACAAAAAAACATTTTTTTGAACTGTAAAGTTGACGGGTGCTGCGTAAGGAAATGTTATTCCTGGCTAATCAGCTGTTTGATATTTAAACCAGGGTTCAGATACCACTCGGAAAATTAATAAACCGACCCAATGAAAATTTAAAAGTGAGAAATTCAAAATTTAACAAAACGTAAAAAATTGGTTTGTAATTGTACGACCATTTAACGTTACGAAAAATTCTATTTTTAAAGTGATCGTCTATTTTTGAATCATTAAAACGATTTATCATATCTTTTCTTCATTTAATAGACGTCTTTGTGGGTCTATCGTATTAATTCGCCATAACAATAGTTGTAGAACATATTTTCGATTATTTTTCCATTTGATTTTGATCACCTTTTTTTTTAATCTATTCACCTCCTGAATTCAATTTAACAAATAGTCTCAGTAATATTACATGTCATTTTTTACCGGACATCGTCACTGATGCACCGAATCGATTGTGGGATAATAATTACAGTATAAAACATATATTAGGAGAAATCTTTTTTAAGATCATTTCGTTAAAATATCAAATAATTCTTAAATTTCATTAAGACACACTTTCATACATGGTGTAAATGAAATTGATATTATAAAATTAAAGCCTCGTAGTGTCAGGTAGTAAAAATCAGCTGATGTATGTGATACGGAATTCATTCCATAAGGGGTAACATTTTTAAATTGTGTTCAGAATTGTAAAAACATTTCAAAAGACAAATTGGTGATCTACTGAGTTCGGCCGGAAGAGATCGGCATGGAAATTTTTATCTACTTACATCCTTGTACAAGAATACTTTATTTATGCAATTATATAAATTATATTTATATAATTATTGTTATTTACATTTATTTAGTTATATTTGTAAACATATTTATTTTAAATCTATAAACGAGTTGCCAATGAAGGTGCTTGTTACTGCGAAGTATGTAATACTCCGTTCCCTTTCAGTTTTTAATCTCCATGCCTCCTCGAATTGTAACAGTTTTAAGAATTTATTGCAGTGGAATTAAAAAAATAATTCTCCAACCTTTTTTTTTTTTTTCTTTTCTTTTTATAGCATTGTACTGTATGTACTGTACAAGTGAACGTATCGGTAAAACTGGGGTGATGCTACTGTCCTTGACCCTATACTCTGTGGAATCAATACTACGCTCTCTGCTCTACTCTCCAGAGTTCCCTGTTCCTGCCACCACCTAGAGTGCACCTCATACTCTCTTCATCTATTGATCTTCTCTCTCACACATTCTGTTACTCCCTCTCAAACACGTGCTCGTTTCCCGCCATCATCGTCATTACAGTCATCATTATTATCATCGTCACGTGCGCGCGCAACACTTTTCGCATTTCATAATTATACAAGCTTTATCTTAAAACTTTGTATTGTCTCGCTCGGCTCAACCCTCTTCACTTCGTTTCTATTCTTTTATATTTTACTGTATTCAAGTTATCACGTTGTAGGGATGCAGAAGACGTATATTTTTAATCATAAGTAAATAAAGGACTATGTATATTGCAAAAAAGAGATAAAAAATGAAAAAGACTTTATATTAGGATTAGTGGATGCATGTGTAATATGTATATGTTTACACATATGGTAATTTCTTTATTTGAATATTTGTGGTGAGTTTAAGTATTTCGTTTCATTTATTTTTGTAGTTCCATTATATTTTAATCTTAGTATTTATTCTAAAATACGATGTAATTTATTAACTTTTAGTTACCGTTTTGGAGTTACATCTAAGATTAATCATTTAATCTATAAAATGACCAATTGATTACCTTTTATCTTTTTCTATTTAGCCTGAGGACCATCGTAAGGTATTACTTCAGATGATATGTATGAATGTAAATGAAGTGTAGTCTTGTAGTTTCAGGTCGACCATTCCTGTGATGTGTGGTCAATTGAAACCGAGGCGTACATAGAACACCGGTATCCACGACCTAGTAATCAAATCCGTATAAAGGTTTAAAATTAGAATCTTCATTAAAGTTTGCCTTTATTAAAATTTGAACCTTAGAACCCTCGACTTCGAAATCAACTGATTTGATATGACCAGTTCACCACTAAATCAACCCGGTGGGTTATCAATTGCATGCCTAATATCCGGAAAGCAAGACTAATTCGTGCATCAGCGTGATCAGTGGCACATGGGTGTATACTGAGACTCAGTTATACTGTGTATGTGCGAGTATGTATAATTTTTTTTTTCCGTTGAGTTGCGAATGAGTTCCAGTTACATATCCTTCCCACGAGTGAACAGCTCGCGGGAAAGTGTTCAGCTCATGACAGGTTCCGCAAAGAGGTTATTGAATGTACAACATGGCCTGTTCCCTACCGATTAAATCTCCTGTTACCACTTCTCCTCCTCCCGCCCAGGCATACAGCATGCAGTGGCGGGAGTGTACGTAGCAAATTCACGTATTTCAAGTTTTTTAAGTGAAACAATCTATGTATTAATACTGCTTTAACTCAGTCATTTATTTTTTGTCTTCAGTCATTTGACTGGTTTGATGCAGCTCTCCAAGATTCCCTATCTAGTACCAGTCGTTTCATTTCGGTATACCTCCTACATCCCATATCCCTAACAATTTGTTTTAGATACTCCAAACGTTGCCTGCCCAATTTTCCCCATCTCCTGTCCCTCCAATATCAAAGCGACAATTCCAGGATGCCGTAATATGTGGCCTATAAGTCTGTTTCTTCTTTTTTCATCGATTTGCCGCAACACGTTCTTCATTTGTCACTTTATCCACCCATCTGATTTTTAACATTCTCCTGTAACACTACATTTCTAAAGCTTCTAATATTTTCTTCTCAGGTAATGTTTTCTTCTCGGAGTACCTGAGAAGTCCAAGTTTCACTTCCATATAAAATTGCGCCCCAAACATATACTTCCAGAAATGTTTTCCTGACGTTTAAATTAATTTTTGATGTAAGCAAATTATATTTCTGACTGAAAGCTTATTTCGCCTGTGCTTTTCGGCATTTTATATCGCTCCTGCTTCGTCCATCTTTATAATTCTACTTCCGAAATAACAAAATTCTTGTACCTCAGTAATCTTTTTTCTCCCTATTTTATATTCACTTGTCGGTCTACATTATTTCTACTACATTTCATTATTTTCGTTTTGTTCATGTTTATTTTCATGAGGTAGTTGTTCCGAAAGACTTCATCTACTTCATTCATAGTTTCTCCTAAATCCTTTTTACTCTCTGCTAGAATTACTGTATCGTGAGCAATTCGTAGCATCTTCATATTTTCACGTTACACTGTTACCTCGGATCTAAATTGTTGATTAACCTCATTAACTGTTAGTTCTATGTAAATATTAAAAAGTAACGGGGATAGGAAACATCCTTATAGGACTCCCTTTTTTATAACAGCTTCTTTTTTTTTTGTATGTTCTTTGATTATTACTGTTGCAGTTTAGTTCCTGTAATTGTTGCAGTTGTTCTTCTATCTCTGTACTTGAACCCAAAATTTTTTTAAATGTTGAACATTTTATTCAAGTCTACGTTATCAAATTCCTTTTCTACATCTGTAAATGCCATGTTTGTCGGTTTGTTTTTCTTTAATCTTCTACTTTTTATCTGAGTGCTAAAATTGCTTCTCTTGTTCCTATACTTTTCCTGAAACAGCTCAGCCATATATATATATATATAAAATTATAATTGTACATTTTATGATTATACGAATATAAAATTTATTTTTCTTTTTTTATTAATTTATTTAAAAAATTTTATATTCGCTTTGTGTGTTGATATTTTTCTTACAAAAAATTTTACATTTTCCCCTTATTAGTCCTGAAAATTTGAGACGAAGAGAAAAAAAAGAAGTGAATTACAATATAGTAAGTACGAGTAATTTTCTTGTTTTTTATTAAGAAAAATCATGTGGTGTTTAGATTCATCGTTCCCTTGTGTACCGTCAGTTGTGAAGTATAGTAACTGTATCCTCCCGACCCATTTATTTTTATTTGGACGGATGAGAATCTTTGATTCAATGTATTTTATAATGATGTTAGTTTTAACGCGATAAATATCGTTTTAAATTAACGATTTAGGGTAAAAATCTAAGCTATCCGTTTTAATGAAATCGGTTTATGAAATTTCTCGCCTGTTTATACACTAAACCCCTTGCTTGCTAAATAAACATTATAATTAATGATATGAGGTCGGTAAAGTAATTTTCTAGCGGAGTTTGATCAATTTAACCGAGTTCAAATTTTGTTTATGCTTAGCAACAGCGGCTGAAGATAGGGCTCCCTAAGTTAACAACGTCGTCTCCCTTACTCTCTATATCTCTCTCGCTGTTTCTCGTTTCCTCTTTCTCTTCCTCTGTTTGTGCATGCATTATACATAGACCCGATGTAACTGGCTGCACCGCAATTGCATTTTAATGTACCCTATTGGTGTTCATTGCGCATTTCGTTGATTCGACCCTTTGCCCATTCTCATCATCGTTGTTAACAAGTTTCTAATCATCTATTTATTTATGTAAGTGCTTGCTTCGTCAGTCGCTGTATGAATTTTTTTTTAACCCGGTTCATATACAGTATATATAGCCTACTAGTGTTAAAAAATATTCCATCTATATTGTTTGCTTTTAAAGAAATAACCATTTTAAATAAATTGCTGTATGTCTTGTATTGTTTTATTTTTTCATTGTTGAAAGTAATTATAATTATTAGCCAGATTGACATGTATCAGAATCTAATAGCATCGCTTATATTTTATTGATAGATGTTATGTTATTTTTTCACATATAAAATTGTTATAAATTATTTATTATTATTATATTCTATTTTTGCAAGATAATATTTATGTATGAGGTCTGTTCAGAATATTACAGAAGTTTTTTTTTTTTTTAAGCGTTATTATTTATTTTACAGATTATTGGTCCTTTTCCCTTCAAATTACTTCTTTCCCCTTATCACATAATTTCCTTACCGATGTTTCACTTCGTCAAGCAGTCCTGGATAGCTTCATCTGAAATGGCCATTAAGGTCCGTGACTGATTTGCTTTAATACCATTAGTTGTCTCAAAACTGCCAACTCTCATCTCTGATTTAATTTCGAAAATAAGAAAAAAACTGCAAAGAGCCAAGTCTGGCGAGTAGGGAATCGGAGAGAGGACACTGTCATCTGATTTTTTGAACATATCTAACTAATTCACAAACCTGAATGTGCGGACGCATCTCATGGTGAAGGAACCATGAGTTGTCTCGCCAAAACTCTGATCTCATTTTTGCGGATTTTTTCATGTAACGATTGCAAAACGCCTTGATAGTACGCACGGTTCACTGTTTCACTTTTAGGTAAGAATTGAAATGCACAAAAATTCCATTAAAATCGAAAATAACAGAGAGCTTTCACTTTGACATTGGATCGATACTTACGTGCTTTCTTGACGCCTGGAGATCCTTTTCCAATCTATTATGATGATTGAACTTCTGTTTTTGATGTAGTATTCCTTAAACCCCATCTATCGTCACCCATTATGATCCTTTGCATGAATGTTTCATTATCATGGGCTTGTTCAAGAAGTTTCCGAGAAACTTCCACTTTTTTTCCTTCTTTCTACTGTTCAATCATCAAATGAGGAACAAATTTTGCTGCAACTGTATACGTGTTCAGTTTTTTTAGTTAAAATGTCACATGTCTTGATCCAGTTGAGATGCTAACCTCTTCTGATTTTCAGATAATCAATTAGTGATTTGCACGCACCAGATCGTTGATTTTCTGAACGCAGGTTTCATCAGTTGAAGTCGAAGGGCTTCCTGGTCGACGGTTACCTTTAATTAACGGACGATCACTTTTTTAAATCCCAAAGACCATTTGTAAGATTGAGTATGATCCAGGGCACCATTTCCGTAAGCTTGTTTTAATAGTTCAAACGTTTCTGTGAAGGTTTTCTTTAGTTTCACGCCAATTTTTACGTTGTATCGTTGCTCCCGAAAATAGCATATTACAGAAATCGTTACTAACATTTAAACAGGTTGCATTCAAGTAACTGTAACCAAACGAGATATCAAAAATTCAAGAACATATGGTTACAAAGGAGGTTTGCGTAACTCAACGCTGCCGATTGGCACGTCACTAAATATCTCGTGTAATTAAAAACTTTCGGTTATTTTCTGAACAGAGCTCGTATGTATGAATGATGTAAAAATTATTTACATAGAATTTATGTAAGTTAATTTATGTGCTAAATATATTTATTTTGTGTAATTTTTATCAGAAATTAAAAATGTCTATTAAGTATGAGAAGATTTTCTGTTTTTACAGTATGAGAATAAACGATTTCGTCGTGTTTAAAATTTAAATAATTTGATACCAATAATTTAAAGGATTTCGAACTTTAAAGCGTAAGTATGAGTATGAAGCATATTTTCAAAGAATATTAATTTTTTTTAACTCTCCACTGTTTACCAGATGTCTGTATATTTTCCGGATACGTCTGTATTTCAATATAAAAATACCTTATAAATATACTCAGATCTAACTTTTGAATAGTTTGGATTATGTAATAAAACTGTTAATAAGATTTGCCAGCCGTTTTTTTTTTTTGTTATGGTAAAAAAACGAATATATCGTTTTTTTACTACTGAAAAAAAATCAAAGTATTTTTAGTTTATAATATAAAAGAGTACTTTTTCAAATTTGTTTTACTCTTCTGTGAGCTAGCATGTTCGTGTTAGATATTATTAAACGACCGTTTGTTTCACACCTTTTTTGAAATAGAACTGTATACAGAGTTTAGATATCTTTATCTCTTTTAATCTATTAATCAAATTTTCTTTTTCCTTTTTATTTGTCAGAAATAATTAAATGTTTTCAATGTTAATATTTAACCTCTAACCTTTAGTGAGAAGCAATTGAATTTTTTATTTTTCCTCGAATTGTTTTATATTTATAATATGTGAATGTTATATAAATTGTGAATATTCACAAATGGGGAGGGGGGGGGGATTTCTCGTTCTGTTTCTGAGATAATTGTATTTTTTTTATGGACTATTCTTATTTTGGATTACTAGGCTATAAAACAGTAAATAATTTTTCATTTTTCTATAGATATTTCGAAATACTTTTTTCGAAAAGTGTTTCAAAAATAATCAATTTGTTTTATCTAAAATAGGCTGTAAATTTTAAATAATAATTTACCTGAAAATTTGTTTATCTGATTTTTTTATTTCCAGTTATCTAGAAAGGTCTTTTTTTTTAATAGCTTCAGACATCAACCTACCCGTATTGAATTCGTCTTCGAAAATCAGCTGATTTATAAGTCGAGAGTTCTAAGGATCAAATCCTACTAAAGGCAGTTACTTTTATACTGATTTGAATACTAGATCGTGGGTACCAGTGTTCTTTAATGGTTGGGTTTCAATTAACCACACACCTTAGGAACGGTCGATCTGAGACTGTACATCATATCATCCTTATTCATCCATACATACCTCTTACGATGGTTCCGGAGGCTAAACAGAAAAAGAAAGCTTCAGGTATCAAAAATTAAGTTCTTTGAAGACTTGTTTTATGTTTTAATTCCCCAAATTATTTTTTTTTTTTTTTAGGTAAGTAAAACGTTTACTTTAATATAAAAAAAAAATCTAGCATGACAGTTAACTTTATTAATTGACTTGGACCTGTTACTTATTGTATTGTTTAATTGAAATTGTTTTTGTTTTTTTTTTTTTAAATAAAAAGTTGAAGTTTTTGTGTATTGTAAAGGTGGAACAGATATGAGCTGTTACATCAGTGATTTAATTTGGTCACCAATAGTTGTAGATATTTGTGGTCGATTAATATTAAAACTAAAAAAAAATTTCTTGGAAAAAATCTGATTTGGACACTATACGACTTCCTTGTACGTCTGTTAAATTACATATACACATATTTTTCTGCATTGCATTTAAACTTGCATTTGAAAGTGAGATACGATCCTGCGATTCTTTAATAAAGTGGACAGTTACACAATTGCATTGTGGTAGACAGACATCACACATTTTTTTTATGGTGTCCGTATCAGCGTTTTTTATTAGTTTCACAGGTCGCTTAAGTAGTTATGTGGTGTAAGTGAGAACGATTCTTATCCGTAACCAGGCACACATCAGTTCGAATCCGACTTCATATACATATATATTTTTGTCATTTTTTTTTTTTAATTTAAAAATATTAATTTATTAATAATTATTAAGCTATGTAAAAATGATTGAAATTAAAATGAAAAGTATATAAAATTTTATTTCACTAACTTCTGATTTTTTAAAATATATATATAATTTTTTTAAATTTTTACTATTGAATTATTGTTTATTGTAAGTTTTGTTTACAATCAGAGGTTAGTAATTATTAATAAATCACTATATTTAAATTTAAAAAAAATTTTTTTTTTTAAGTTATGTATTTTATTTAACAAAAGTCGAATTGGCACCGATGTGCCCCTTCCTCTTGTAAGATCCAATTATTTCATTAATGAAGATTTTATTTGGCTATAACTCTGGAACCAATGAAAATAAGTACAACTTATGATATATCATTGAAAATCTCTCAATAAGGGGTTATTACTGCAGTTTAGAAAAAGTTCAAAATTTAAATGTTTTTGGGATTTGGGCTTTTTTTTGGACACTTTTGGCCCAGTCGATTGTAATCGAAAGGGGAGGTGCGCAACTAGATGTTACAACAATCCTAAATCCAAGTTTAATCTACAACTAATCGTTTTTGAGTTATGCGAGTTATATATGTACATGCAGACTTCACGCCGAAACTAGTTAAAATGGTTTCAGAGATAGTCAAAACTGATATTTCCGTTGAAATTTGAAAATCGAAATTTTTCGCGATCATAATATTTCGTTTACTTCGTACAAGGAAGTAAAAAGCGATCAAGTTAATTAAAAAAGTATTGTATAACGGTAACTGAATATTTAATAGTTAAAATATTCTATTCATGTAATCGAAAAATTAATAAAGTTTTTCATTCGTACCTGTTGGTTATAAGTGCGGAAATTACATTTAAGAATATTTCCTCTTTGTCAGTTATTCTTCCCCCCTCTTTTTCTCTCTTACACTAACTCTTTATTTTTGTAGCCTGAAATTTTGTTGAAAGAATCCGTCAAAAATTATCATCGGTGAAACTGAAATAAATAGTTCTTATTATTAATATGCGCTCTTGTTTATACGTATATATATTTTCCAGTTTTAACTAATTAATTCTTTAATAATCTTTTTTTTCCTATAATTGTCTGATTTGTGTTTTTTTTTTTAATTTAATTAATAATGTTGTTTAAAAATTTAATTATCTTCGAAGAAAACGGATAAACCTTCACAGACATCTTCAGTTTTATTTTTCATTGTTTTTATAAAAAAAATTTTTAGTTTCCGATTAGAAATTTATTTAAACGCATTAAACTGTGTATTTGCACTCATACAGAGTATTACGTTTTCCGGAATAGTGTAGTTATATCTTTACATTTTCAACGACTAACGAAGTGGCTCTTTTTTTTTTTTGTTTTTTTATAGATGCACTATTTTATTATTAAGTTATTAAAAACGTTCCCCAACTTTATGGAATTTTGGAAGGAACCTTATGGAAGTAAAAAAAGCTCATTATAAAAGGTTTTAAATGTTTATAAAAGTTCTGTTGCTTGAAATAAAGTTATAGATTGTATAACGTCTTCGTTAATAGTTATAAAAATTTCTAATTGCTTCTGTTATTCTATAACATTGTCACAATTTTTCGTAACGAATGCCCTCTTGGAAAAAAAAAAAGAAGTAAGTTCACTGTAAATCGTACTCCGCAACTCATAAATATATATTCATCTAATTCGTTAAACATATTATGCAGTAATTATATTTAATAATGTTTGTACAATTATTTTTCTCCCCATATCTTTAAAGACATGCATGACTTGCAAATTTCTTGTCCGTGTTAAGATTATGGTGAAATAGGATGTTTTATTTTCACATTCCTTGAGTTTTTCTTCCCCGTTTTATCACATTATTGTAAACAATAATGATTTGCTATAATTATTATATATCAACTATTTATATTGATGCAGGTTTATTAATTTCTTTTGAGGTGATTTCATGTTTTGAAAGTTTCTTTTTTGTTATATTGATAATGCTGTGCACAACAACAACAGGATTCACATAATCAGTATTCTATTACAAAACTAACCCAGAACAAACTTTTAGGAGATCTACCATTGTCTGATAGGTACTTATTGGTTAATCTTGCAGCTTGGAAGTAGGATGTAAGTAGGAGATTACCCTTTCCGTCAGATCACATCAAGAATTCATCGGCTGTAAAGTTTTGAGATCATCAAATTAATCAGACGCCATACAGAAATGATAATGGTGTAAAGAGTTGTAATTGTTTTAGTGTTTAATATAACACCAAAAAATATGTAAAGTTGTAGAACGGTTGTAGATAGACGTTTTATGTATGCACGGAGGACCTACATGTATATATTATGTATAGTAGCTGATGTGATGTAGTCGTTTAAATGAATAAGTACTATTTCTTGGTGAAACGATTATTTATTGTCATAAACTGTAGTATATGCGTTAATGACGTTGAAGGTGTAATAGTATAACATAGTACGAGGGTCATCCATAAAATAACCGCCGTTTACGCGTAGCGGGAGAAGTAGTTGGGGTAGCGTCGCCATTCTGACATCAGTGTGTGCAGCGGCTCAGT
>JAAAKQ030222286.1:0-11437 GCA_010016005.3 Zanna intricata | reverse complement strand
TATCGTGTATTTGTTTCGTCAGTCTTGTTGCTGGTAGTCTTTGTATGTGCCCATAGAATTTTGCCCTTCTTTTCTTTATGTTTATTTCGATGTTTGAGTGTTCTTCTGTTGTATATATATATATATATATATATATATATATATATATATTTTTTTTGTAACTTCAAAAAACCTAAATAACTTATCAATACAATTAAATTTTTATTCTCATATCAATTAATACAACTTAATTTTTCCATTCCAACAATTTTCGGACAAAGTAATTAACGGTGTTCAAATTATTAAAAGAAATTAAAAAAAATAATATCTAAATTTAAATATTTAGTTACCAATTCCGAACGGTGGTTTTTCTGGTAACTTAACATTATACAGTTTCTTAATCAGTGCCTTCCTTAATTCTTCTGAAACGAAATGTAATGATATTCCTCCATTTCTATTTTGATGTGCCGCACCTCATATGTAAGTAATTAAAAATATTAGACGGTCTTTTAAATAAATCAATTACAATTTTTTTTATCTATCCTAGCTACTATGGAACTAAATGTAATTAATTTTTCCAGTAAATAAAATTACAGTAAGAGTTATTTATTTATTTTTGGTTGTGTGAAATTATGAAGTATATTTTTTGCTAAGTATTGTTCCAAACAGCATCTAAATTAACCACAAATGTATTTTTTCCATAAAAACTGTTGTTTGAAACAGTGACAGAGTAATTTTTGGTTCTTAATATATAAACTTAAAAAATTTTATAAAAAAATTTGTATTATTTTTTTATGAAACTTTTTTTTTAACGGTGGAATAGTAATAAATTTTTATGTTCTAAGTGCTATAAATTATTGTGATGAATTAGGAAAGTTGCATTTTCTCACTTTAAATTTTAGAAAAGGAAAACAACCCTGACATAATAGACAAAACTTTTTTGCAGATTATATATGATTTTATATAAAAATATTTACTGAAATTTTTTGAATTTCATAATTTGAAACACGAAATAAACGTGTGGAACAAAAAAATTATGGAATAAGAATATTATATTTTCTTTTAATTTGATTGATCAGTGGTGTAACATTTCTGTAAATGGAGCTATAAATAAATATTTTGTAAATTTTTTTAGTAACGAGATTAAAAACATAATCAAGAATAATAACAATGGAAAGAACATTTAGAAATTAAACAGAAATACAATATAATAGTCACTTCGGATTAAAAATTGATATATCATAAAATTACGTTACTTGATTATATAGAATTACGATGCAAAATGCATGAAAGTAGAATATGAAACGTAGTTTGATAATAAAGAGCAGGAAACAGAGAGAATAACACATGAAATAATTGGTTTTAGCCAGCGTTAGGAAAGTAGACTAATTAAAACATTTCAGTGGAGAAAATGTAGATGTCACGAGAGAGGGTTTAGTACGATCATTGGAGTGTAAAAGGAAAGAGCGAGGCACGGATCAGAATATGGTATATATGACCTACATATAGAGTATATAATTGCATTCCTGTGCACTTACGCGCAAGCGCGCATATACATACACATATAAAAAGATATAAAGAAAACATTATATGTCAAGAACTGGAAAAGAATGAATTAATCTTTTGTAAAATACCAATTTGTAACGAGAACGGAGAAAAAAAAGTAAGACGATATTTGTTCTTTACGATTAGTTTTAACGAAATTGGTAGGCGTATAGAGTTGAACATTTTTTTAACTTTATTATTTCTCTAAATATTAGGAACAACTTAAAAACACACGTTATAAATCAACATACCTAAACACTAACACTTCTTTCCTAGTTGCAGAAAATATAAGTGTAGAAAAAAACTATATCAAAGAAAATATTTTGAAGTATCGGTGAATAGCATGAAAATAACAGAAAATGTAAAAAAAATTTTTTTCTGAAGAGAAGGATTTTTTTTTATAACAGTAAACATTATGTTTTTACTCATAAAAATTATTTACCACTATTTACATAAACTATTGCGTAGTAATTATTTATTAAATTATATTATTCAGTTTTCTTTTAATGACGTTCTGTTGCTAGGATTTGTTAAAATATATGTTCCCAATGCGTATTATCCTATTGTGGGTAAATTTATGGTAGGTAGAAAAATTAAATTAAATTTTATAAAATAATTCATATTATCTTTTCCCCATCAACAAGTTTTTGTGTATAATTAAGTAGTGTTAAAAAATAACTACAAAGTTTTACTCTCTCAAACCCATAAGTTTTATATGGTTGTGTCATCTATTTTAAAGATAAATAATGAAAGATTTTTGGCATGCCAATATTATTGGCATTATTCTTTAGTTTTACATATATATATATATATATATTTTGTTTTACATATATTATATATAATTTTAAATAATTATTTTACATATATATTTTTATTTTATATATATATATTTTTTGTTTTAACAAAATAGTAAATAATATTTTTTTAAGAGCAACGGTCAAGAGACCATCCAAAGACAGTCACCACAAATATAACATTATGTGCATCATCTTTCACGACACAAACAAGCTATAAGAAAATAAGCTATAACAAAATAGATAAAATCAATTAAATAATAAGTCACAAAACATTAAAGTCATCCAAGTAACGTAGAAAATATTAAAGTCAAAGGTAAAAACAGTGTAGATTCTAAAAATTTAAACTATATGTAACACAATAACCATAGTATTACATACGTTTTCAGGTCATAGTAATCACTGTTGACGCAATTAAATGATCATCCATGCCTTCAAAGATCAGCGAAGTCCAGTACATGTAGCCTCCTCAATGGTCTTACTTTCTCACCATTGTCAAATAAATTACGTTACTTAGTAAGATACGTCATTCTTAGCCATACAATTTTACCTTATGGTCGCAAACCTTTCGGCGACCGAATGTAAAAAAATAAATTGCAAAAAAAAATGTAATTATTATTATTAATATGTTTTTAAATGGCCCTTAATAATGTTAATGATACATTAAAAGTAAAAAGAATTGACTCCTGTTATGAAAATTATTGAGAAATAAAAAAATAAATAAATATTTATTATAAATGAATTATTAGATAGACAACTAGTAGCAGTATAGACAGCTGCGTTCTATCACAACAGACAATTCCATCATTATAAAACAATTATAAAAAACGGCAACTCATCGTTGTTACACTAAGTGAGCTGAACATTTGTCCCTGACTTTGTCAACCGAACTGTCTGCTGACTTATGCCGGAAGGGCGAGCAGGGTATTGTACTATCTAACCAGATGACATCATCCGATTACGAATAAATGATTATTTTAAATTAAATTTTTTTAACCTATTCTATTCCTGTAAATAATGCAAAAACAATATACAAACACATATCCGAAAATGCTTCTCTTGCAAGTTATGGCTAGTATAAAATTTCGTTCGTTGTTCAATCTAATAGATGAACAGCTGATTGTGAGGAAGGCCTTACCACACACTGACGCTAAATCGGTGTTAAAAATTGCCTAGCACCGTATCATGAGAATTTACTTTTGCTCGCGTATGCTCATTGCGTAAATTTCTGACACCATCTCGAGTGAAATTTGCCTTGTCGGTAAACAAAACATACTTTTAGAGTTGTCGATTTGTTTTCTACCAGTTACAGAAATGCAAGTGAAGTGGACCGTCTCCTGGGTGTAGAGTTTAACTGACTGTTTATGATAAGGTTAAGGTGTCCTCCAAACCATCGAATGCGAAACTCCGCTTAGAAAGACGTCTGGACTGCGATGAACTGCATTGATAATAATTTTATCAACAACAGCGTCGTGATGGACAGATCGTTCGTAGCTGCTACGAAAACTAGGTAATGAACCTTTTTCCCGAAGATTGCGAAAAGTCCTGCTTATTGTTTTGGTATGTGGAATCCTGCGATTGGGAAAACGTATTTCATATTCTACTGCAGCAGTTGTAGCATTACCATTACACGTTCCGAAAATTAATACCATAACACGTATGTGTAATACCATAACACAAATGCAAATAACTACGATACTTCAATGGCATACCGATTCCGTTGTAACTAAAATCACAGAAACTTTTAATAACGATAGCGTAGTTCAGAGAATTCGATATTCTTAATGTACCTTACTGAATAATTAAAACCCTAGTACAATACAACGCTTTGTTGATACCTGTTTATATTTTATTGCCAACTTTGAAATAATAATTTCTGAAATAATTTTTTTGTATTTCAGTCATTAATAAAAATATTATTATCTACATAATTTTTATTTTATTATTTATTTTACAATTATTGTGTAATTGTAACTTTTTTTGTTTAATTTTTTAACAGCAATTTTTAACAGTAAATGTTACTTTTACAAATTTTTCACATCACCAAAGAAGAAATCGGTTTTTGTTTACATTAAATAGGTACTTTCCTGACAAAAGTATCTTACACCTTTTTATTCAAAATTACATTCTCTAGAAGTTTTGTTTAATGGTTTTACGTGTTTATTACCCATTAAATAAAATTATTGTACGTCAAACACAAAAGAAAATAAAAAATAAATTTTATCCCAATTTATTGGTTTTTACCCAAGATTTCTCAGAAATTATTGCCGATTACGCTTCTGAAACCTACTTTCATAGATTTTTCAGATAAAAAATAATAAGAAATCACTGATTTTTTTCTTAATTAATGTCCTAAAAATTTCAGTACAACCCTTTTGACGTGGATAGCTGAAATCTCAGTGAAATCTTTCACTAACCGTAACTGGGAAAAAGAGCATATTAGGACATAAGTTTACATAAACTTTTTCAAATTTCACGAATAGAATAGGTTATGAAACACCCGGGAGAAAGTCATGATATATTCTTTATATTATATTTGTATTTAAATTTTCTTTAACAGAAAATAAGTTTCTAGAAACACCCGGTTCACCTAGTGGTAAAACTTGCCATCGTATCTCAGCTGATTTCGAAGTCTAGGGTTCTAATATTCAGCTTCTAATAAAAGTAATTGCTTTTTTCGGATTTTAATACTAGATATGAGTATTCTTTGGTAGTTTTTCTTTTAACCTCCGGTACCACCGTTAGGTATTACTTCAGAGGATGAACGAGGATGATGTGTATGAATGTGAATGAAGTACAGTCTTGTACAATCTCAGGTTGACCATTTCTGTGAAGTGTGGTTAATTGAAACCCAACCACCAAAGAACACCGGTATCCATGATCTAGTATTCAAATTCGTATAAAAATATTTACTTTTACTAGTATTTGAACCTTAGAACTCTGGACTTCGAAATCAGCTGATTTGCGATGTCGAGTTTAAACACTAGACCAGCCCGGTGGGCTATTCTTTGGTATTTCTTTTTTTTTTAACCTCCGGAACAATAATTAAGTATATCTTCAGAGGGATGAAATGAATGAATTGTAGCATGTATGAAAAATGCCATGCCTGACCGGGATTCGAACCCGGGACCTCCGGATGAAAGGCCGTGACGCTACCACTCGGCCACGGAGGCCGGCATTCTTTGGTTTTTTTTTTGGGGGGGGGGTTTTCGTAGGAGGAGGAGGAAAAGCTTCAATAACCACACTCTTTTAGGAATGGTTGATCTGAGTTACACAGATATTGATGCTAATGAGAGACAGATTCTGCAGCTACTGAGTTGCTAATGACTAATTCCATGGGACGATAAATTAAAATATTTATTAAAAAAAAGTAGTGTATAAAAACAAAGTAATAAACCCAATATTCTAGAAGTGAATTACTTATTTAATGTAAATATTCTAAGGCAGAAATTTCAGAAACCAGTAGCTCAGGAAAAGCTTGTAGAAACTACATTTTCTTATTAGAAAACACTGGTATTTGAAACCCAGATACTATTAAGTAAAAGACTGAAATAACTGTAACCAAAAACCATACTGCAGTAACCATGTAAATTGTACTGAACTAACATTTTGCTGTAGATTTCAAACAAAAATTTAATGACGGATTAATGTGATCTTGTAAACGACAGATTAATTGAAGGGGACAACTAAAAAAATAATCCTTAAAAACAACAAGGCTGAATAACGAAGGTAATCTTTTTTTAATATGAATACAGATTTCCTAAAAAAAAAAAAAAAACTTTCCGGATCGTTAAAATACTACCTCAGTAAGATTCAATTAAAAACTTAAACTAGGGTGTTTTATAATCCTTGCTATTTCTTGTTACGATTTTCTTACTGCAAATATAGAACTTAGTGAATGTATAAATTCTTTTGTTAGATTCTTAAAATACTTTTAATTTTTGAATATAAATTTATTTTATAATACGTCATTATTACCGTAATGGTTTTTATTATCGATGCGACTACAAATAAAATTATTTAAAATAAAAACAAAATAATAAATACAATATTTATTTACAAGTGAATTCTTCATGTAATATACATATCATAAGACAGAAACGTCAGAAACTATAAAAGTTTTTGTATATTCTTTTTATATTGTATAAAAATATACTATTTAATGCATTGCGTTGTATTTTTAATACTACGGTTTTTATATATAGATATATATTTGTGATAATGTTACGAATCGTTTTAAAAACTGGAAAGAAAATTAATAAGTTAATATTATTTACTAAGCCTAAGCCTTCGTACGTAAAAAGGTTTTAAATATATATTTTCATTGTGAGAAGCCTATACAATTTTTTAATTCTTTATAGTGAATTTGAATTTAGTTTATGGTTAGATTTTATCGATTATTTAGTTTTATTATATGTTATTACGATAACTTTATTATATGCTATTACGATAGTTTAATTAAATATGGATTAATTTAAGTGGATTTCTTGCATTTTATATTATATATATATATATATATATAAGATGGAAGCAATGATTCTTATAAAATAAATTGTAACAAAATTAAATTAACGAATAGTGCGATAGCATTATTTCTTTAATAATAGATGCTATTATTTAATGGAATTGCATATTTAATACTCATGGGTATGAAAAATATTAACGTATGATAATTTTAGGATCAAGTTGTAAATTAAATCGTTGTAATCGATAATAAACCTAATAATGTCGGTAATTTCATTACAAATTGTCGACATTGTAATTACAACACCCTATCATTATAATATTCATAGTAATATACAGTAAAATTTAAGTAACTCTTACCGTTTAGCACGTGTACATTGATGCTAGCGGGATGAGCATTCGATGGAACACACGTGTAATTGCCGGAGTCGACTTTATCTGCCGCGGCGATAGTGAGAACGCTGCTTTTGCGATCGCTTCTCACCGTCACACCTCGCTCCTTATCATAATTTATCATACGTTCTCCGTGATACCAGAACACGTAAATAGGTGGCTCCGTGCTTTGCCGTAATGTACACACTAAGCTCAACAAACTACCGCTTTTGATGTGTAAATCCGGTGCACCATTTATTTCAGCTGCTGCTTCTGTAAATTAAAAATATAAAAAAATACATTTATTTATCTTCACGAATAATACAAAATAAACTAAAAAAAATAATCAAATTGTTTTTTAATAAAATTTATTTAATAATAAACATAAGTATTTATTTGTTTTTATATTCATCTTACAACTAATTGCAAAAGAATTACGTTGAAATAGAAAAAATACTAATAAATCATTTATTATTAAATTCTCTACTAATTAAAAAAATATATATTCCTCTTTTACAAATGAATTACAAAACCACTATTGAAAATGACACTATTTTTTGGGATAAAAGACAATAGTTTTTTTTCTTACCCAGATTTCTCGAAAACTATTAAAAATCGTTTACTAGTACCTATTTTTTTTTTTTAACTTCTCAGATAAAATTTTCATACTTCTTTTTCCGCACAATTTGTTCATTTACATTCGTTTCTGAGTAAGGAACCACAAGTATATCATATTACAAAAACCAAATGATTGAGGGGTTTCCAACAAACACCCTCAACAAAACATATATTATATAT
This sequence comes from Zanna intricata, assembly GCA_010016005.3. Taxonomy (NCBI): domain Eukaryota; kingdom Metazoa; phylum Arthropoda; class Insecta; order Hemiptera; family Fulgoridae; genus Zanna; species Zanna intricata. The sequence goes on along the minus strand of JAAAKQ030222286.1, from coordinate 3,485 downwards.
ATATATATATATATATTAATTTCATAAATATGAACACAACGCACTGTATAAGACCACATAGTTACAAGAGTTCATAAAAATTTAACGAAAAACAACCAAAAAATTTTTAACCACGTTACACAATAGACAAGTAGTTCTATAACAAACTTATGAAGATAAATGGAAAGAGACTGGGCTCCTCATCAAAGTATAGAAATATGCTAATCATATATCTGGTACTGAACCAGTTTAAGAGTCTCTCAGATTTCCCCAAGTCCAGTCCATGTAACACGCTTCAGTTACAGAAAATCATGGCTGTTATCTAAGAAGATTAAGTGTTAGAAAGTTCATGCTATAATCTAACTGCAGTCTATCATTTGAACGAAACCGTTTGACCTCTTCACGAACATAAAGTAATTGAAGTAATCGTGAATTTCTTCGTTCGGTGCAAATCACCGTCTGCAATGGATCTCGACAACTTATTCTGGGAACATATAATTTCTATGTAACTCTTGCTCGTTGTACCCCATAGCTCTGTACCAGAAGTCTAATATAAAACCACAAAATTTACCCCTCAATTTGGGTCCCAAAAATTGCAGTCTGGTTTAATTTCACTGAAGGCGCAGATATCAGGGCGAAACATTTTGCCAGCTGACATTCGCTACCAAAAAATTACGAATCTTTATTTATGTGAACTTAATCCAGTTATAAGAACTTATAAAATTTTTTTTTATTTTCATCAGCAGAACATCCAGAAACTTTGTCATAATCTTCGTGAATTATTTCTATACATATATTAAAACCAATATAACGGATCAAGGTAATGAAAGAAAGAGAAAACAAAAATGAAAAGAATAATCTGGAAGTTCCTTCCAGATTATTCTCTTATAAAGAAAATAATTTTTCTCCGAGTAACGGGTGTTTTAACAATCTATTCTTTGTAATACAGACAACGGTATCTCTTAAAGCTAATGTTCGACCAGAAGAATTACCGGACCTGAATTTATAGAAAAACGTAATGGCACGGATGATGAGAATTATTACGCTTCAACGATTAAAGGGATGAGGCGGGTTTTGGTTCTGTGGGCCAGTGGATAAAAATACTTTCAGGAATCAGTGAAGAGAGTTAGTAGTTCTGAGAGGCTGTGTTCGAAACATTTGTGATAACAGCAATATAAGAAAGCTTGTGGTAACTACGAGTGAAGAGTATGTCTCGAGTATACCAGTGAGGACAGTGAGTGAATACAAGAAGTTATTCGGTGAGTTATTAGTAAACAGTAGTGAAAGTGAGAGTACTATATTCATTCATAAAGTGTAGAATAGTTCTTTTGTAAACAATAATTTTTTTCTGTTCAGCCTATGGAACCACTATAAGATATTACTTACAGTAAGATATTTCTAGGATGAATGAGGATGCTATGTATGAATGTAAATGAAGTGTAGTCTTGTACAGTCTCAGGTCGACCATTCCTCAGATGTGTGTTTAATTGAAACTCAACCACCAAAGAACACCGATATCCACGATCTTGTATTCAGATCCGCATAAACGTAACTGCCTTTACCAGAATTTGAACAACTTTAGAAAATCTTGATTTTGAAGAAATCAGCTGATTTGCGATGACGAGTTCACAACTAGACCAACCCAGTGGGTTCTTTTGTTAACAGTAAAATAATACTTATAAGAAAACTGAATTGTATGAAGTTTAGACTTTTCTAGTATTACCTTGTTGACCGGTAGAATATTTAATTTCTACCGGTCATTATAATGTTTTTAGTAAACTGGACTGTATTCTGATTTATATAATTCAACTGATACTAAATAAATTCTGGCTTTAATTGAATTACTTTTGTGTATGTTATATCTACTTACTGTAATTTTTATTATTATTATTTGTTTGTTTTTGTAACAGGGTATGCACTGTTTTAGTATTTTTGTGTGTTTTTTTGTTGCATTGCCAAGTCCTTTATGGCTTTTATTATTATAGTCGAGTGACATATTTATACTCTATTTAATAATTTTGAAGTTCCCCTACTTTATACCTTCCCTGATAAGACTAGCGAATATACGTAGGTTCTCTTTACTGTCTATGCAGTTTCTTAAAATTAAAGTAGGTCATTCAGCTTTCTTGTTAGTTAGGGTTTTTTTCAAGAAAATTGGGATGGCTGTAAGAAGGGGAGATGTGGACGTCATATAAAAAACAATTACTTAATTACTTTATTTTCTATTTCTTTTTACAGTAATACATTGAATTTATAAAAAAATATTTAGTTTGTTAGGCTCTCAATATCCTGATTGAACCGCGAACACGTGCAAATATGTAAAAAAATAAAAAATAAATAAAACCTAAATGTATATAAATTAATGCTTAATAATTAATACATTTCAATATTATTTTTAAACACACAATAGTTATTTCAGTAGTTAATGGCAATTTCACTAATTAAATAAGAAAACTTTTACAGTAATTGAAAGAAACTGGGTGAAGAACGAGTTAATTACAAGAAAATATAAGAATAATTGTTATTAGGCATAAAATAAGACTATTTTTTTTTTTTTTTTTATTGTTTCAATCGATCTAAATTATATTCAAAATTGGTCAATTTAGGTACAACACCGTAGTTACATGTCAAATTAGTAACATTAAATTGATGTTACGTATATGTTACGCATATTTCTTAATTTTTTACAATTTTTTTGAAGAAAATTTAAATAATGAAATAAAGTTTAAAAAGTTAACGTAACAATAATTGTAGAGAAAGGTAAAATCGATTATTTATCATTATTATGATAATTATTATGTTTCCAATCAACTGATCACGATAAAACTCAAATAATATAGTAATGTGAAACATAATAAAAGTATGAAGATAATGAAGAAATCAGAAGAAAAGTTGTATCAAGAAACGATCTACAGTCATAAAGTAACAATACGTAAAAAAAAGTATATAATATTATGATAAAAGATTATATATGATATAATAATGATAATAATAAAAAAACTGGGCAAAAATGTTTTTAAGGATAAAATACATATTGCAACAATAAACACAGCCATAAGGTATTATATTAAACAAGTATAAACAAAACAAAATACAAAACAACTGTACCGACCTCATATACTGTAAAACACAAACACTAGAACGCTTTGACATTACACCGTCAACATGAAAAAAAGCAATCATATTTAAATTACCCGTGTATATATATATATATATATATATATACATACATAACTCATTTCAAAAGCAAAATATTTTGATTATTACAAGGATTAAATTACAGATTATGATATTGAGGAGCTAAAATATTACGTATTCAAGTTAGGATTTTGATTAAAAAGTTATCAATAAATATTTGTACATATTTCTCTTGTAAACTCTACTCCTTTTTTTATTATCTATTCCAAGCGAGAAAATGAAAAAAAAAAATGTATATACAGAGTGTATCAAAACTGCACGGCAATCTCTCGGAAACGGATTCTATATCTAAAAATAAGAAAAAAGTT
>JAAAKQ030222275.1:0-11437 GCA_010016005.3 Zanna intricata | reverse complement strand
TTTTTTTTTTTTTTTTTTTTTTTACCTCCGAAACCACAGTTAAATTATTATAAATATTAAACATAACGTAACAACTTCTTTTATTTATAAAGTTTTGGTTTGATTTCGTTACAAAGATTTATAATTAGAATTGCATAAGTTTAAAATTTTATTCTAAACAGTATTTCCTACTAAATGTCAATCATATATTTTAAACTAAAAATTTAAATCCTATTTATAAAAATTTTTTTTTTTTTTTATTAACCAAATTTAAGTAAAAATTTCGTTCTTATTTTTTAATTTATAAAATGTAATATCTTCTCTTTCTTTTTTTTTTTACCCGATATTTCCAAGATCGGGTAGTGATATGTTTTTTTTATTTCCATATAATTCTGAAGAAGCTACTTCACTGATTTTGATGGAATATTATTTATTTATAATAAACAAATAACTTTTATAACAGATAACCAAATAATTTGTTTCAAAAGTTAGAGTGAGAACACTTTGATTATATAACGGTTTGAAGTGTAGCCCTGTGATAATGAAAACGCAGAAGTGTTATGTATAAAGTTTATATTAAAGAAGCAGATATATCAAAGGTCATACGTCTAATGTCGCAGACACATCCAAGGTCACATATTTTAGTATAGAAAAAAAATACGATGAGAATCATGCTTGTATTTTTAGTATATAATAAATAAAATGTAAACTTTCTCATATATATATATAATGTGTAAGTAACATCAAAGAGGTGACGATACCAATTTAGTATTTTTAAAAAGAAAACTTTTTTATGAAAATTGAAAAAGGGAACTTTGAAACCAAATTAAGTATGTAATTTATTCTTATATCAGGTATCAGGTAAATCTTCTTTTTTTTTTCTTTTTTTTTATTATAATAAATGTAAAAGAAAGAAAGTATTTTTTTTTTTATTATGAAGATGACGCTACGTAAATTTTTTTACGAGTATCAACATTACAGGGAAAATTCAGAATCTTTTTGAGTAAAATTTTTTATTAATAAAAGAAGTATGGAAAGGTGAAATGACCACTTCAGCTGATGAATTATTGAAAATTTTTGTTTCCCAATCTAATTTCTGAATCCTTTATCATGGCGTTGCTTTGAACATAACTCTTGTCAAAAAAAAAAAAAATCCAACTATAAAGGAACCTGTGAGCTAGACCGTTGAAAATTTAAATCCTTTTTTATTATTGTTATACTGTTGCACAAGGTTAGAGAATAACTATGAAGATAAAAAACAACTGAATAAAAAAAAAAAATTGGTTAGTTTTAGTAAACAACTCGATAAAATCACATGGCTGGCTTTAGTAAAATTATTGAACATTTATTTAAAGAATATATTTAATTCTATATATATATATATATATATTTTATTGCGGGGTATAAATTCAAAATTTTGTAATCAATGTAGTAATCGAAACTGATAATTATTGTTGAAGAAAAAAATAATTTTTTTTTTTTTTTTTTACCTCTGGAACCACCGTTAAGGTATATCATCAGAGGATGAGATGAATGTATTGTAGCGTGTGTGAAAAATGCCATGCCTGACCGGGATTAGAATTCGGGACCTCCTGATAAAAGGCCGAGACGCCTTTTATCACTACCACTCGGCCACGGAGGCCGGCAAAAAAAAATAATTTGTTTTTATTCATGTAAGAGAGTGAAATAAAACAAAAAAAAAAAAACATTTATACCACAATACTTGGGGCACCCGTTGTTGATTCTATTGTTGAAAGTCATAATGACATCTTTAAAAAGTAATCAAATTTTTTTCAAATAGTAAAACACAAAAAAAAAATTATAAAACACAATCATTTTAAAATAATATTAACTGCATAATATCCATAAATTATACTGGTGATTCCAAATTGCACAAAAATATCTCGGGAGATGATTCTGTAGAAAAATATAAGAAAAAAAGTTCAAGGTTTAGAATATAGTTTGACATGGTTCAGAAAATGGTTTGTTACCTATTTTCGGCTCGCGAAACATTTAGCCGGTTTTTAACCTCTGTAAAATTAAACCATACTAAAATACTTTGGATACAAATCAAAGGGTAAATTTTCTGCTTCCTTATAGTTTTTTATTTAAGAAATTTTATAAAAGTGATCCCATAATTCCACTCGCTTAGGTTTTAAGAAAAACGGTGTAGATCAAGAAAACATTTTTCGGAAAATACACTTATAAAAATTTGGAATAAAATACGTTTGTTAATTTACCAATAAAAAAAAAATTCTAGTTAACTTTGTGGAGAATTTAATTCTGAGAAAGTTGATTTAATAACGTCTATTAAAATTAAATAAAGTTTTGAGGTCAGTTTTAATAGAAAAAAAAAAAAAAACTAACTAAATCGGAAAAGTAATACGATTTTGAACAGAATAATTTTCATTAATGTTTCAAAAACACAATGTAAATGTAAACAAATAGAAAACTTATCAGTAAATGATAAAAAATGAATAAAAAAACATTTATTTTTTATTTTTTCCCCCTAAAGATTATTAAATATCAAAATTATTATATGATAAAGTTCAAAAATTTCTTCAAAGCAGTTGCTCAATGTGGCCGCTACTCTGTTCAATGCATAGGTCAGCTTGACAAATCCATGCTAGCCTGACACGTCTAATAGCATCATTATTATTCCTTACTAGCTACACTTCTGTTATACGTTATCTCAATTCTTCATTTGACCAATACAATGAGCACAGTATACAACGACTTCATTCAACTTCAAACGAAACCGCCCGCTGGCGTGAGCTCGAAAGATCAAGGTGGCCGTTTTATTGATCGGTTTCAACCATTCCATTACTTGCTGAATGAGTTATTTAAATGATTCATCACATTACGACAGTAGTGAGGGGCTGTGCCATCATTGAAAAATCACATTTGCACTCTATCTGCAAGTGGAATATTTCATCAGATTTAATGCAAGTATCGATCGCTCTTTAATTAAATGCAAATATTCGTTGAGCCTTGGCGGTAAGAAAAAATTCCTTTGAGAATATCATCTAGAAGATCATATCGCACATTAAACGAAAAAGTGCGTGGAGGTAGCTTGTGGTAGTTTCACAAGGAAATCAGTTAATTTTAATCTCTGTAGTATTTTAGTTTTTTATTTTTCTCTTTATGTAATATTATTTGTAAGTTTTGATGATATTAGTTTTTAAACTTAAGATATAGATTTTTTGTGGTTTAGTCATTTTTTATGTAATTACATTTAAATTTTAGTTTTTATTTCTATTAAAATTTTTATAGTTTACAATATATTTGATCCGGGAAATGATAACGCGAAAGCGTTTTTTGCCTTGAAAAAAGATTGAAAAGAATATTACTTAAAAAATCGGGATGATGTACAGATGTTTTAATTAACCATCGACAGAATTTCAGCTGTTTATCAAAATCAGGTGATAATAACTCTTGTACTCGTTTTATAAGGAATCGGTATAATTGTTACTCCCGTACGTTCGCCACATACTTGATTGTCGAACATGAAAAAGATGTGACAACCTTTTGGTGCTCGAGGTGAGAGATAATTGCACAGCAATTCAATATTGCTTCTTCAATGCTGGCATTTATCACAAAACGTTCACGACTAATCTAATCGTGGTTTAAGCATACCTCTTACTCGAATTCGCCTTTCCAAAGTCTCAAATGTTTTACGATCCGGCACTCTTCGATCTGAATAATTTTCCGGTATTCGCGCAGAGCAACCAATTCATTTACATTTACTTTCCCATAAATTAACAACATATCCATCAACTTTCCAAATGAAAATAAATTTGTGCTGTCATCCACTGTGAGTGACTGACCGAACAATAACAGCACAAACACCGCTCAAATGAATATTCAAATGCTATACACTAAAGTTAATTGCTGATCAGCTGTTATTACCAACATACTGTTATGGAAAATTAAAATTTTTTAACATGTTTCAGAAGGATGTATTTCAAATTTATTTGTATTAATTTCAGCATTTGTATGTAAATTGTTCTGTTGAAATCGTTTCACTCTTTCCGATCCAGTTTGTGCGTTTCGTTTTTTATTCAAGTTGATCTCAAATTTTTGTTTAATTTTAATACACGTTATTTACATCAGTTCTCTACAAAGTTAATTAGAAAATTTTGTTTGTTTATTGGTAAATTAACGAAGGTATTTTATTCTAAACTAAAAAAAATGTACTTTCCGACAAAACCTTTTCGTGTTTTATATCTTTTTTTCGTAAAACCTAAGTGAGATCAGACCAAACCTAAGTGGGCTGGGACTAATTTTATTCAATTTCAATTTAATTTTCAATATTCAATTTTGATATTTATTACCTTATATAAAAAACCATAAAACCTTCGATTTGTACAAGAAAATTTAGTACGGTTTAATTTTACAGAGGGAGCAGAAAACAAGTTACATTTTTTGCGAGCTGAAACTCGCTAACGAACCGTTTTCTGTGCTATGTTTATATAAACGTGTTTTTCTTATTTTTGGCTAAAGAATCATCTACCGAGAGATTTTTGTGCATTTCGGAATCAGTTGTATATACAGTACAACCGACTAGTCTCCATATCCCTAGTCAAATAAACATTGTGGACTCTAGTACACTTAGGACAAAAGAAGACGCGAAATAAAAATACCATCTGAAATCTCCGTCACCGATTCGATTGAGCAGTCTTATCATCATTATGGGCATAATCATCGTCATCATTTCCATAACATACTATTGGTCATAGTTTTGTCCGGCATTCCAGAGCTTCTTCGATCATCCTTTTTTCTTCTTATCTAACGGAGCATAGTTGAGAAAATTTATAGAAATTATTGATTCCTCCATTCTTCTTACATGCTCTTTCATCTCTCTCTATAATTTATTATATCAGTTATGGAAGTAATATTGAAAACTCTTCTAACATTGTCAATATATTCTATCCTTTTTTATTATATCTTTAATGTTCCCTAATAAATTCATTTCAGCGGCTTGTGTAAAGCTTAATTCATTTCTCCTTAAAACCCAAGCTTCAACGTTGTATGACAGAGTAGATACAAAAATGGCCTTGTGCAACTTCAATATAGTTTATCTCGTTAACATTTTCCCGTAAATGTTATGTTTATAATCCCATAAACAGTTCTTAACAAACTAATTTTATTACGAGTGTCTTCATTCGTAAGAAAAGATATAATATATCCCAAATAGTGTAAATAATTTAATTTTTCAAGAGCAGTGTTATTATGCATAATCTTTGATCTTATTGCTTCTGCTCTCTGAACACCATAATTTTAGTCTTCTAAATAAAATGTTTACAATTATTATAATCACTAGTCAACTTGGATAATTTAATAATACTATGCTGCAATTCATCTTTGCTGTCATTTAGTACAACCAAGTCGTCAGCAAATAATAGATTATTTAAATAATTACAAAATCATTTTGATCAATTCCTATCTATGAATTATAATAGATATGTGGAACAACTTGTTGAGCATGTTTTGGATTCATTAGTACGATTTATAAGTGTGGTCTCCTATATAAGTGTTGTTTTCTGATGAAATGCATTTCATCGCATTTCCTGTGGCAGGAATTTTCTGGGTTTAATGGGTGTTCTCTTTTTGTAATTCTCTTTGTGTAATTTTTTCTGTAATTCTCTTTTTGTGTGACTCTTCGTATTCGCGATTTCCTAAATAAACATTTTTCAAGCCCGAGATGTGGCTGTAGTTTACAAGTATCACCGGTCCCATTGCAATGGTCACCTCCAACTCTCCGACTTTACCAACTCATTGTGGGGAGTAATCAAGGTCTCAACATCAGTAGACAACAAATTATTTATTATGATACAGAGTTGGGTACAGAGAACCACACATAGTGGGAAACAGGGGTTTTTCGTACATATGTATATTTATATTACACTCTAAATAATTTATTTATGAAATATAAATATAACTTCAAACACTACATTGTATATTATTCATGATAAGTAGTTACACAAATATTTTTATGTTTTTTAAAATTATATTTATATTTTTGATTATTTTATAAGAATTCATGCAAAAGATGTTAAAAAAATAATTAATTAAATATGAAAATTTTTTAATTAATGAACAGTAATAAATTAATATCTACTATTAAATTAAAATAAATCAGTTAAAATTTTTTTGAGAAATAATTTTAAATACTGAAAAAAAAGAAAAAAATTATCATCATTGTAATTAATATGTTAAAAAAAAATTAAATTTCAGAAAAATATTTGCTTCCTTCCTAAGAGTAATAGTAGGTTCATGCTAAGAATTTGCAAAAAATGAATATCGTTTAAAAAATTATTAATTGTATTATTTGTTACTTGTGAAAAACTATCGAAAAATGATCAAATAAATCCAAAAAATATATTTAACATTAATAAACTCATTCATAAAAACCAATAGATTAGATCGAATAAATTTGACAGTATCTTGATTAAATGAAATAAATTAGAAAAAATACAAATTCTCTGTATTAATTTTTAAATGTTTGGAATGAAGTAGTTTTATAGTTTTATTTTTTTTAAATTTTTTCTTTACCTCCGGAACCACAGTTAAGTATTACATCAGAGGATGAAGATGACTGATGTGTAACGTATGTGAAAATGTCATGCCTGATCGGGTTTCGAACCCGGTACCTCCAGATGAAAGGCCGAGACGCTACCACTCATCTACGGAGGCCGGCTAGTAGTTTTAAACTTTAAAAAAAAAAGAAGTAGTTTTAACCTATTCAATTAAAAGTTAACTTTTATTTTTGAAAAAAGAAGTGTTTGAGGTTAAGAAACTATTTTTTATATTAATTATTGGTGAAACCTCAACAGTGAAATAGTTTACAACTAAACGTTAAAAAAATTAATGTCGAAAATTATAATGCAATTTATTGCTAATAAGTACACGTTCCTTCTATACGAAATCTAGTCTAACTTGTAGATGTAAAATATTGAATTGATATTTATATTCGGATAAAAGAAAAAAAAAAGATTGACAGAACACAGGTGTATTGCTTTATTTATTTACCTTCTGATGTTATTTCGTATGTGATAAGGTACAGTCACGTTCAATTCTCTGTTGAATAACTTTCAAATATTGCTATCAGGGCAATCTTGTTTTACGTGACTTTTAGAATCAATATTTTCTATAAGCAACAATATAATATTTGGTGTGACGTTAAATTTAAAATGCTTTTAGTAATTTGTTAGAATTATTACATACACGAATTTGGTTTTATTTTGATTATTATTAATTTTATAAATTGAAATATATAACCATATATATATACATATACAAACACACACACGCACATATAAATAAACAAATATATATATGGCTATTAATTATTTTGTAAATTTAAATTTCAGTGTTACATTTCATTATTTTTATCTGTTCTTTTCTTATATTCGAAGACGTATTCATATGGTAATATCATAATGTACTGCCATAAATTACTCTATGATACCATGTCTTCATACGGTTTTAAAATATAATTTATGATAGTATAATATCCATACACATTTGGTTATATATTTTATAAACATACATTTTGAAAGAATATATAGATCCTAAATATTGACATCTCTTTTTTGCATTTTTTCGGTTTAATTTTCCATATTCTGTATTCCAAAATATTTCAAGGAAGCAGTTACTGATCGGCTTCTAGAGAGTTTTTTAAAAATTTATTTTAGATGAGGATTCACCATTGAGGATTGATGAGGTCTCACGTTTATGTATCGTACTAAAGAAACGAGGATACACATGGGTAGGACATTGTTCTACAGCGTAACAGTTTGTTGCACAACATAGTAGAAGGCACAGTTGAAGGAAACAATGCAAGAGGAAGAAGGTATATTGAACAAATCATACAGGGTGTTGGGTGTAAAATGTACATGGAAACGCAAAATATTAGCTCACGATAAAACTGCCTGGAGGAGGAAGACTGCTGCGAACCAATCCTAGGATTGATTACTACAAGAAGAAAGGTTTTCCGTACAAGCTTCGTAGCTTGTGCAAGGGTAATGGTAATATAAACGGAAATGTTGTAGCGTATGAAAAATGCCGTGCCTGATCGATATTTGAACACGGGAACTCATTAATATTAAACACAATTTTTTTTTTTAATTATCAAGTTGAATGTCAGGTTAATAATGTCTGAATTAGAACAATGCTATATATGTTGGTTCACTGCTACCTCGAACCTTGATATTCATTTTCAAAACATTTAATTGGTATATGTATAAGATATATTAAGTTTGACTGTGGTTATTCAGCCGATTGGGTTCTAACATCCGCCCTTTCACGTCACGTCAAACTTCGATCCCCTTCGAATATATGTTTCTTTTTTCCGATTTTCACTCGTTTATTAATTTGATATACATTACCATCCCTTTTTACGTTCTGCCATTCAGTTTCAGCACATAGTTCCTATACATAAAGATAGTCTTATCATTTTCTTTCTTTACTGTTTGTATCTGGTTCTTTCTTCATATTCTGCACTTCCTTCTTTTCTCATTTTCAAGTAGCTACCACGATTTTGCCTCTTCTTTATTCTATCTTAAATCCTTTTCATTTCGACCTCGCCTCTTTTTTCATGTGAATTTTCGTCATTCTGTTCTCACAAAATCTCAAAAAATAAATCTAATATTTGTTTTTTCTGGTATTTATGGTTCGCTGTCATGTATTACATACAATATTACATAAAAAGATATTTTAATTTTTTATTTACTTCCTAAATCATTTTTATAGTAGTTTAATGCAAGTCAGCTTTTAATGCCTTTTTTTTTTATTACTACTCTCATTTATAATTTTACTTCCTAAATAGAAAAAATAATGGTGAATTTTTTATATTTATTTTTAACTTAATTTTTAATTCTCCATTTTCCCTCTTTTCTATCATATTTCTCACTCTTTTATTCTTATCTACTTTCAAACTGATTTTTTCGATTAACAATGAATCCATATCATTCGTTAGAGTCTCTTGCTACACCTAATTTTAGCAGAAATAACTCTACTGTCAGTGAACTTTAAGATTTCAATTTTCTGGATTCTTTTCATTCTTCATCCTCAGTTTTCTTTTAAGTTATTTTATTATATTGTTTCGTCCATATCAAAATAAATAAATGAAGGGTATAGGTTGAATTCTTGCACGACTCTTTTCTGTACTACAGCGTACTTTTCCTTTTTTTTTTATTCTGATTAAAAATATAAACCGAGTCCTGTAAGAATTATTTTCTTTACTTTCTTTCTATTTCATTTCTTTTCTTTTATATCTTAAACGTTTATTCAGTTTTTTATTATTTAATCATTCGACAACAAATTTGTACGAAACTGATTTAAAAAATCTGTACTCGGGAAAATTTTTTTATTAAACTAGTCTGCGTAAAGTTGAATTATAAAGTTACACTGGGTTAGCATCCACTGAAGTGAAACTTTGGGATACATACTAGCGGAAAAAATGAAAAATAATGTTGACTGCACTGATTTTTTTCATACTATGACTTATCTTATGTACTTATAGTAAGAGTAAAGTCGAAACATTGATAGTGAGTGAATAATACATTATTGTTTTTAATGCACTTTTTTTTCTAAATAAAAAGTGGGATTTGGTCAGAATTTTAGTTATTTCAACTGGAAAGGTGGCTGGGATTGTACTTTAGAATTCTAATTGTATTGCAATTCAATTTAAACTTTTGAAAAATTCAATATATGTGAATTTCATTACTTTTGCTCCGGTTTAATTTGATAGATGAGTTTGCTGAAGTTTTAATTTGATACTTTAATTTATATTAATAAACTAATACGAAACTTTATTATAAATACTGTTATTCATAAAAAGATTAATAAAAAAAACAACAACAAAAAAAGGTGCTTTTAGTTGGGAATGAAAGATTTCTCTTGACATTCTTACAAAATTTTTACGTATGAATTTTATGTACCTATTTTTTTCTCGTTTATAGTCAACCATTTACAAATGAATGATCTTGACCCTAGCGCTTGAAACGATATGTAGAACTTTTATTTCTGCAGTTATGTCGTAAAATCGTACGGAAAATTTTTTTATTAGTTTAATTTTTCACACATTAGATGTCCAATAATTTTTTTTTATAACTTGTAACAAACACCTGATCAGCGAGATATTTTGTATACCATGAAACTTTTATCTGTTGTCGAAAACATTAAAGTGTTTTTGTTTTAAGTCATAACTTACTTTTTTCTCTCACTGATTGTATCCTGTTTTTTTAGTTCTATATAAACTAGATTTTTACGTAGGTGGTGAAACGAAAAATGTTTTGTGTAAAATACCAAATATAATCGTGGAAAACGGGCTTGAGATCTACGTTGTATTACAACGTAGACAAATCTATAAATTTTATCACTTCCATTAAAATAGCTAGATGAATATTGTCTTTCTTATATCCTGTAATAATTTTCATTTGAAGCAGTCGCGGCATCTGTAATATCTACTAATTACAATTTTGTATTTTGCTATTGATAAGTCATAAAATGAATAATTCTAACGGTTATTTTTATCTCGCTAACATTTCTACCTCATTACAGCCAATCTCCCTCCCTATTACAGTGTTACATTTTGTAATGTATGAATATGTTTTTCTGGTAAAATTTAAAGTAATATATTTCACGAAAATGGTATAGATATATTTTTGCTATTGAAAGGACGCAAGGTGAGGTCCGCTTTCTCCTGTCATTTACATCTAGTTTTTTTTACACATTTCCTATTTGTTCGATTTAGAATATAAAAAAAAAAAAATCATGAATGTATTAAAATTATTAAAAGGAAAATATTATTTATGCTGTAAATTTTTCAGCATTTCATAACTCAATTCAAACTGTAATCTTTAGAAAAAAAAAGTAGCTTTTTTGTATTTAAGGTATATCACATATTTAAAACATAAAGAAAGGTGTGCTAAAGGAAGAAAAGAAGAAAGCTAATTGGTTATTAAAAATTTAAAAAAATCCTCAAAAACTGATTTTAGATTACTTACCGGATACCTGAATTAAATGGAATTTCAGTGGTTTAAATACGAGTATCTAGAGCCAACTTTACAGTTTCGATTGGTTTACCAAAATTATTTTTTTTTTTTATAAACCGTTACAAATGTAACTTTCGTGGTTTTTCTTAAATATTATTTTTTTTATTATTTTTTACTGATATTTAAATATTTCCACATTTTTTAAATTTACCTGTAGATAATCATTGTTTAATAATCAAAATTGCCGTATAATTTGAATTTAATAACTTTATGTTGTTATTTCTTTGTAGACAGATAATTAAAATATATGTAATCCTTCGTTATTTTATTCAAATAAATAACAAATATATTTGATCGTAAATATCCAACCGCAGATAATTAATGTCAACCGCAGTTATATCGGTGATATTCATACGATATTTATATAGGGGCTTAGAGATTTGATCTTTTTTTTTTTT
>JAAAKQ030222264.1:0-11437 GCA_010016005.3 Zanna intricata | reverse complement strand
TATATCGTCAGCAAATCGTAGCATCTTTATCTTTTCACCTTGCACCGTTACTCCGGTGCTAAATTGTTCTTTAACTTTATTAACTGCTAGTTCTATGTAAAGATTAAAAGTAACTACCTTTATTAGAATTTGAACCTTAGAACTGTCGACTTTGAAATCGGATGATTTTTAATGTTGTGTTAACCACTAGACCAGCTCAGTGGGCTCATTAATACAATTTAATTTAATACAAATTTAAAAGATTACAAAGTTTCATGCTTTGGAATGATTTCTGTGAACAAATTTTAATCATCCAAATATTTGATACAATAAAAAGCTGAAGTTTATTTTGAACTGAGTATTCAGAATCACATTTATAATATCCATGTAATAACTATTTCAACATAAAATCATAATTCAATAACAAATTAAATAAACAGTTGTAGTAAGAAAAGTTTTTCATAAAAATGTTATTCGTTTCAATGCAAATGTTGCATTATTATTGTTAACTAGAAACAGTTCCATTTATCTGATGGAAACATAACCTCTCTTACATAAATATCAATATATAATTCTCAAATGCATTGCTATTAAAAAATGCACTGTATATTCACTGCTGAATTTTGGATTCAGTGTTAATAAACTAAACTAATTGGATAAAATGATTTAAAAATGATTTAAAACATTTGACCTTTCTCATAATGAATAATTCTTGAACAATAAAGGTTTTATAAAATCAAAATATACTGATAATTGAAAAATAAAAAATTAATACTTACTTTCCAAAAGGTATATTTTTAGCTAAAGGTACAGCTGCATAATAATACTTTTTATAATTATCCATCCAAACTTCAGCTGCTCTTCGTGTGTTACGAGCAAATACATTTCCACTACCACCTGGGAATGTATATGGATGTCGTTTTCTAAATACATGCCCAACCCTGCTACATGGTATTATCTCTAAGCTACCACCACATTGCCAAACTCTGAATGAAATTTCTAAAAAAGAAAAAAGTGAATAAAGTTAAAATGCATTCTGTTAAATTATTAATTTTACAATTCAGTACCTAGATAAGCCATAACAAAAACACTAATTTATCTAAGATGGAAAACAAATAATAACTACATTTACTTTTTAAACTGTATTATTATAAATTTTGGCCTTGTATTATTGTTAAATGACCCAGATATAAGTCAAATTTCATTTTGGAGAACTAAAAAAAAACCTACCTATAAGAGAAATTTAAAAACAGGATAAATTTTAATGATATATTTTCTCATTGGTGCTCTCACAATCTCAAGAGACAAATGGCAACAGCAGAAAAACTATTTAACTGAATAAACTGAAACTTTCTGGTGTTAAATTATCTCTGACACAACTAACACAAAAAAATACCAGCTGTTCAAAAAAATTTCCAATATAAGATCTGTTTTTTTTTCAAAATGTTGGTAAAATACCAGTTTTAACATGTACCATAAAATAAAGGAGAGTTGTGATAAGATTTATATTTTTGAAGATTTTAAGATCAGTGAAAATGTAAAAACTGTATTAACCTTACAGTATGATCTCAGATCTGTGGCACCAAATTCAGCAACAATGAGCAGAACAAGAATGTAATAAAATAATGGCTTAGATACCAAACAGAATGGTTATTTACAATTGGATAAGAATGGAAGAGGTATGATAGCAGCTGAAATTCATTGATAGATTAATGAATTGTATGGGAATAACATTATGTCCAATAGAATGGTCAGAAAATGTGTCAGGGCATTTAAAGGACCATACAAATTTACATTATTTAGCAAAGAGTTAATGGAAAAGTCCTTGAGCATAGATAGTTTACAATTGCATCAAAATGTAATGAAGTTACTTTAATTTCATCAAATTTTCTCTGTAAAATTGTTTTGGTACTCTTAAATAAACGGAAGTTGTGCTCAAGCTGAGTACCAAAAATGCTGATTGAGTCATATTGAAACAAATATTCAGCCAGTGCTTTGAACTTTCTCACTAAATATTGCAATAAATGCAATCCATTTTAAGCTAAATTGTTACTGGTGACAGGACAAGGGTGTTTCACATTACACCAAATCAAAACAAAAGTCCACAAAATGGAGACACTCAACAGCTCTCAAAATAATGGATTTCAAGCAAACAATATCAGTCTGGAAATCATGTACAGTGTTTTGGGATACATGGAGGCCATTATTTGTTGATTTTTTTCTTGGGGTGATATGATAAAAATGCAAAGATATATTGTGTGACTTTGACTGAACTGCATTGTGGGATCCAAAACAGAAGTAATCACATGCTGAAACTGGAATTGTGCTGCTTCACAACAATGCCCAGCCAGATGTAGCTCTTGCATCCAAGAGCATTGTGTCATTTGGTTAGGAATAAATTTATAACCCACCATGTAGGCCTGATCTGGTGCCCTGTGATTACCACTTATTCCTGCTTTTAAAGCAGTACCTCGATGGTAAGCGTTACAGTGACAATGTGAAAAACCCATTCAATGTTGGTCATCTTCTCAAGTGGCAGATTTCTATGAAACTGGAATGCAGGAACTAATTATATAACATGACCAGTGCTTTAATGTAGATGGAAATTATGTGTAATTGTAGATTAAGATCAAGGTTATCAGGTGAATATAAAGTTTTTTTTTAATTTCCTTGTTATTTTTTATATCAAAATGAGACTTACCTTAAAAACTAGCCTTGAATAAAGAAATAGAAAAGTGACTTAACTACAAATATCGAGGAATATGGCTCTCAATTAATTACAAACGCTAATGTATTTTTATTAAAAAAACATAATATTTAACAATAACATTCAATAGTAAAAAAAATAGAAAAAAATCAATGGAATATCACCTGCATATTCTACTAATAATGAATTAATTAAAAATATTAATATCAATTATAATAAACAATCATACAATGTCACCAAATTTGATACCCACATAAACACTATTATGTGGGTAATACCCACATAAACAATATGTGGGTATGACCAATTGTAAATTTTCCATATGTGCAAAAGAGCACATAAATAGTATTAAAAATAATAAGCCAGAAAATTCTAACTTTACCAAACATATAATAGAATACGGTCATACTTGATAATTTGATGAAAATTTTAGATATTTTTTATAAATATTATTCTTCTAATTTAGAGAAATATCACATTTACTGTAATAATAAAAATGTAATTAATGAAAAAAATAAACTTTTAAAGATAAAATTTAAAAACACAGAAAATATAAATAAATAATAATTTTAATCTAATAATTATCTTTGTGATAACATGGTTCTGTTTGATTTCATTTTAATCTATCTGAACAAATACATATTCCTTCAGTATATTGTTAGGACTGGACAGTAATTACTAGTTTTACATTTTAACTTATATTTTTATGATTTTTGATTTCAATATATATTTTTTTTTTTTTTAACTACTGATGATGGCTTTCAATTAAGCCGAAAGATATTGTATCTATTTCAATGTGCTGGTAAGGTGGATTTTTAATCGTTAATATTATTTAATTAACATTTCAATAATTTAACACACTTACCAAGATTTTCACCACCCCATACGTCCATCATCATATCATATTTACCAAGTTTATCAAAATATGCTTTATTTATAACAAATAGACCTCCAGCAATCATTGGTGTTCTACAAAAAAAAAAAAAAGATGCAAAATAAAATTAACTTCAGTTACTGGCACAATGGAATAAATGAATTGGTAATCATTTTAATCTAATCGATATAGTCTAAATATTATTGAAAATGAAACTATTATGAAATTAATAAAGTTTACATTCATTATCTAGATAATATAATCCATACAAGTTAATATATACACATTATAATGAAATAATTACAAAAAAAAAAATTGCAAACTATAAATAAACACGTAAAAATCATGCTGAATGAAATAAAACTGTTTTAAAATTAATTGTTCATTTATTCATCTTGCAACAACATTACTGATCTCTGCAGCACAGTGGCAACATGTCTGCATTTCATTTGAAAGGTTTTGGGTTCAAATCCTGGTCAGGCATGATATTTTTCACATGCTACAAAATCCATTTATCATATAAAAAGAAGGAGTAAGGTAACTGTAATTAGGCATAAACATGTAGTTACCAGATAGAGAATAATTAAAAAAAAAACATAGACAGCCTGATGCCCAAGAGTACTGGGTGTTCCAATATAATGTAAACACGTTTTGAATCATTAACAGTGTTACATGAACAATTATTAATATACAGCAAAATTTGCTTTTTCATAATTTTTCTACTCAAGAGAGTATAAGGATTGTCTAAAAAGGTTCAAGCTTCAACATGAAGATGTCAGCACTCGTCAAAAAAAGTTAGGGAATGTATGTATTTGCGCATGGGTTAAGAAGTACTCATTAAAATTTCAGTCATTTTTGACAGTCAGTTGTTTGATAATCGCTTCAATAAGTCATTGTGAATGTTTTTTTTGAAAATGGACAAAATTAAATGCTTAATTAAATTCCATGATTAAATACTTGTATGTGAAAGGCAATACACCTAAGGAAATAAAACCAAGTTGGACGCTGTTTACAGATAATCTTCTATGTGAAAAGATGGGCAGCTGAATTTAAACATGGTTGCACAAGATTGGTAGATGATGAGCATTTGGGACAGCCGAAAACTGCAACCACTACCAATATCATTGAAAAAGTTCACCAAATGGTACTGGATGACCAACGAATTAAAGTTAGATAGCAGAGGCTATGGGCATATCGAAAGAATGTGTTTATCATATATTAACTGAAGAACTAGATATGCATAAGCTACTCATGCACTGGGTGCTGCATTTGCTCACCTTGGACCAAAAACGCATTTGAATGAACATTTCCAAAGACCTGCTAGAGCAATTAAGCAAAACGAGTCACATTTTTTGTGTCGATTCATAACTGTAGATGAAACGTGAGTCTACTACTACACTCCTGAGATGAAACAACAGTCAAAACAGTGGACTGCAAAGGGTGAACCTGCTCTGAAAAAGTAGAAGATGGTTCCATTGGCTAGGAAAGTGATGGTGACTGTTTTTTGGGATAGTAACAGAATTTTCTTTATCGATTATCTTCAAATAGATAAAACAATAATAGGACAGTATTATGCATCATTACTTGACTAGCTGAAGGCAAAAATTACAAAAAAGACCAAACTGAACAAGAAGAAGAAAATGGTTTTCCATCAGGACAGTGCACCTACTCACACTTTGACAGTCGCCATGGGAAAAATTCACAAATTGCTCTTTGAATTGGTTGACCACTCACCGTATTTACCAGATTTGGACTCAAGCAAATTTTTCTTGTTTCCTAATTTTAAATTTTCATTTGGAAGAAACAGATTTTCATCGGATGAGGAGGTTACTACATACATAAACACCTATTTTGTGTTGAAAGATGCCACCTACTATTTGGAAGGGTTAAAGAGGTTAGAGCATAAAGTCTATCGACTTGAAAAGAAACTTTTTTGAAAAATAAAACTATATTTGATAGAAAAAAAAAAATCTTTTTATGTTAGGCATAAAACTTTTCAAACAACCCTTCTAAAATTACAAAGGATGGGCAACATAAAGTAAAGATCAAAAGTAAAATATTACAAGCAAGGAGAGTATTCTTACAAAATGGAATTCTGCTAATCAAATATCATTTTATGGATTTGAAAGAAATTCTTGAAAATATTTGTATGAAATGTAATACTTAATGACAGAATTTTTTTTTTTTTTAACCTCCAGAACCACCGTTAAGATATACCTTCAGAGGATGTGATGAATGAATTGTGAAAAATGCCATGCCTGACCGGGATTTGATCCCAGGATCTCCGGACAGAAAAAAATGGGCAACAAGTATAGAAGAAAGAAAAAGAATGGAGGCCTTTGAAATTTTATAAAAATTGAGGCCTTTGAAGGATGTTGAAAATTAGATGGACTGATAAAATATGAAATGAAGAGTTCTTAATACAAATAGGAGAGAAGTTCAGGGCACAATCTTGTAAAGAGATGAGGTACATTGATAGGCTGTATACAAAAACATCCAGGTTTTATTAATTTGATAATGAATATATAGAAAGTAAAAACAGTAAATGGAAACAAATATTTAAATTTATATGAAATATTTTATAACCATCTTTAAAATAATGTCCGTAGAATTACACTCGTTTTATTCAAGTCACCAATCATTTGACTGGTGACTTGAATAAAAATATGAACTACGAACTTAAACAATTCCAAAATATTACATATATTTTACCTCTTATAATGCTATTATAATAATACTAACCGAAATTTCAATCACATGACTCAAAAATTAAGTCCAACTATTTAAGTAACTTCTCTTTGACTAATCATTCCATATCCTCCTTTTCCTTTATTCACTAATGAAAGAATGAAACAACTTTTTATCACTTTTCAACTTTTAAAATTTTTATTATAGTAGAGATTCTTCAAGTATAAAAAAATTAAATTATCTGTGTCACAAACCTGGCAATAGTGAAGGATGAGCGATGTTACATAGAAGAAACGATTAAATGTTGAGGAAGTTGACTAAGATCAATAAACATAAACATATACTTACTTCTTTCTCACATAAATGGCTGATGCCTATTTGCAGTTACAATGATGGTGTCGGCGGCACACTTTTTTTGTACATAAAAGATGCCAAACATGACTTAGATTTCAAACTCATAATTTTCTAAATGATAGGTAAAGACATCACTCTACCATTAAGATTATAATGATTAATTTTTAGCTGCTAAATGGATATCCAAATTTATTCTGTGGTATCATTGGTTCAGCTATTAAAAAAATAGATTTAAATTCTATGGATAGTTTTATTAACAGTTAAGGAATGTAAAGATGATTTAGAATCAAAAAAATGAGTACCTATCAAACTCCTCCCCTATAGCTAACAACAAAATAACAACTGGGCTAGGAAAGGAATAATTAAAATCAAATTAATAATGCTAGAACCTGCTCTTTTAGAGTTATTAGTTTAATTACTGTATTATGATGTAAACTGTAATTTTTTTTTACCGAATAGGTGCTGTTGGATCAGACTGACGGGCCTTTCTTTCTTCAGGTGAAAGATATTCCCATTTAAACACAAGATTCCAATCAAAACCTCCTCTAAGATCAGCTGAAGCTCCAATATAGTGGAATGTATCCATACTAATCACATCAATTATAGGGCACACAACTCTTGTTGGATCCTAAAAAAAAATTAAACAATATATAAATATATATAATTAAGTAAAGTCGCGACCTTTAATTAAAATTTATTTTAATTTATTTTTTATTTTATTTATTTTGAACAAACTAAATTGTTATTAATCATTTTTGATTGCTTTATATAATATTACAGAAGTTTCCAGATATTTTAATGCTTTGTTAAATTTTGATAAATAGATAACTGCAACTCTTTTTTCCATATACCTGTAACTTTTCTTTTTTTTTCTTTTTAGCCTCCAGAACCTTCATAAGATATTCATTACTTCAGACAATGAATGAGGATGTATGTATGAATGTAAATAAAGTGTAGTCTTGTTCAGTCATAGGTTGAACATTCGGAGTCCACTAGGCTGATCTACTGGGTAACACAATATCACAAATCAGCTGATTTTGAAAGTTCGTTCAAATCCTAGTAATTATATTTATACATATTTGAATACTAGATTGTGGATACCGGTGTTATTCGGTAGTTGGGTTTCAGTTAACCACACTTCTCAAGAGTGGTCAACCTGAGATTGTACAAAACTACACTTCACATTCATACATATCATCCTCATTCATCTTCTGAATCTTACGGTACTTCCGGAGGCTAAAACAGAAAAAGAGCTATGTGGTTAATTGAAACCCTACTACCAAAGAACACCAGTATCCACCATATAGTATTCAAATCTGAATAAAAGTAACTACCTTTACTAGGATTTGAATCTTTGAACTCTAACTTCAAAATCAGCTGATCTGCAATGACGAGTTCACCTCTAGACCAATCCAGTGGGTTGTACATATATCTCTTAATCACCATACCATGAAGTAGCACCCAGGAACAGAATAGTGGCCAGAAGACAGTGTTAATAAATAAAGGTTGGATGTGGTGATTAAATGTAATAGATTTTTCTTAACATTAAACAACAGTCAACCTTCTTTATGGGGAGGGATAACTTTATTTTATAACCAAGAGACACAACAACTCTAAAAATTAAATTACTAATTTATCGATAATATTTAAATATTAATTAAGTATATTATACTTTTTTGGGTACATTAATTAACAATAGGCTGTGAGTTCATTACAGATTATCAGTTTCAGTTTTTTAGTGACTTTATTTATCAATTAATACATTAAACAATTCAGAGATTTAAATTACTCCAAAATCTACAAATGGATTTGAATGTGGGACCTATAGCATTACATAAGAGCTGTATTAATAGCAGATCAGCATTCATAATAAAATACTGCAGATGTTGATATAAAATATGTAAACTCAAAATACCAACTTGTTTATTGAGTAAAATCAATTGAAACTGCAACAATAAAAAAATTACTTGGGTGCGTGCATCTACGATGCGTGGCGAGATTTTAACGTGACAACGTTTTCTTGGACTTAGTGTTCGAAACGGTTACTGTCGCAATTATCGAACCTTGAACGTCTTTATACATATTTCATTTTAAAGAGTTTATTAATTTTTGATAATATATATAACTTGAGAAAATAATTTTTTACGTTAAGGATGTTTTGATTGAGATCACAAAATATATAATGTATTATTTATTACCTGAATAATGTTGTTTAAGGTCAGCCGGGAATGTTACGAACAGAAACGTAGACATGCGACAGTAACCGAGCGTTCGAATGCTTCAAGCGCGTTCGAGCTCTGATCACAACAGAGACCCGAACATGCACGAAGCCGCCCGAAGCCCGCGTTACGGCTTTGGGTAACCGACGCGATTTCGGTGAATGCCTCCCAGCTCTCACCGATTTATTAGACGAAACGTTGTCACGTCGATAAAAGTAATTTTAATTATATTTCACTGCAGAAATCCAAATACGTTATTTAAAGTATGTAACTGTACATAGTATGATTACATATGTAACAACCATTTAAAATACGTTATAAATCATGCATAAGTAATATTTAATAAATGCAGATTAATTATTAGTTGTGAAAGCCAAGTACCAAACCAATGGTTTCATAAACTAAACTTATTTATATAAATCTGACTTCACTATTATATCTTTTAACGACAAATAACGATCAATAGTTTTTCGCAGATGATATCTCAATATTATTCTGTAATTTCTAATTTAATTATTTATTATAAAATACGTATTGTTAGTTTTAGAAATACTATAAAATTATATTATATATAATTATTATAAAAGAATACATTAGAATAATTTTTCTAATGTTGATATTTTATTACTATATTGTTTTAGAATAACTTTTAATACATCTGACAAATATTAACTGTTATTATTACAAAGTAATATCTCTCTTTATCTATTTAGCCTCCGGAACTACCGTAAGGTATTACTATAGAGGATGAATAAGGATGATGTGTATGAATGGAATGAAGTGTAGTCTTGTACAATCTCAGGTCAACCGCTCCTGAGAAGTGTGGTTAACTGAAACCCAACCACCAAAGAACACCGGTATCCACGATCTAGTATTTAAATTCGTATTACAAAGTAATATCAACATACATATTAACTATGATCATTTAAATTGAATAAAAGATTACTACTTATTACTAAAGCATATAATAAATCCTTTCTGGACCTATTGTATTAATTCCCTGCCACTCCATATACTGTTTTTGTTGTTCTGAGAAATTACTTCATACAAGACTCTTGAAATTAAATAAAAAGGACTTTTTTATTTTTATATATCTCTGTTTACGTTATTGTATATGTATCTACTGATTTTTACTAATTCTCCAGCACTTCTAAACATCATATATTTATACCTACTATCACAGCAAGTTATCTCTATTGCACGTTTCATTGCCTAGAACAATTCATTGTGCGTTTGAAATTTCTGTTGCTTTGTACCTGAAAATGAATTTTCTTTCATTCCACAATAGAATCAGAGAAGAGCTTCTACAGTTTCATTTTTCTATTCCAAAGCTCTGAACAGCTCTGAACTTTTAATTACTGAACGGGACATGAAATGACTTTGTGTAACTCATTAACCTAAACCGATATAGATGTAATCATCTTTTTTGACATTCTGAGAAACCACTTCATTTGGAGAGTTATTTAGTCTTTCCTCTCACTAATATTAACTTTTTTATTTATTCAAGGGCAAATGAATCAACAACTATAAAATTCAATGACAAAGAGTTGATTAGTTAGTTCAACATGGCCACTGACCAGCCAAGTGTACAAAGTGTAAGCTAATGAAATGTGAAAATGTTGTAGAAGATTCAACCATCACTGAAGCTAAATTAGATGATTCATTCTTTAGGTAGCAAAAATATAATAAAGGATGAGATTTACCACAATAATGAGTATTCAGAGGCATTTTTTCAATAAATGAAAGAGTACTTTTGAATAATTGTACTTATTCTTCTGTTGATATTTTGCTTGAAGTTTTACCCTAATGAATTGCTCCTAATATATAAATTATTTTTCATGAATGTTACGGCTAAAGTGATTTTAAACATGACACAAAATATATTAACTTAATAGTTAAATCATTTAATCGTATTTATTAATAGTGAAGTAGAAGCTCATATACATAGTATTAAGAGTTTTATAGGGAAAGGCCAAATTGTAGAACTAACAGATGTGGGGAACCCATCACACATACATAATACTGATAATTGTTCATGTGAAATCATATAGATAAAAGAGGTTAAAGCTAGAAATTGTGACTCTTCAATCAAATTGAAAATAATATTAACACCTACTGGTTTCCTAACAAACACTTCACGTTTAACTATCTTCACCTCAAATTCATTAATTCAATTGTGAAAATAAAAACATAACCATATAAAATATATCTGATTCTGGTATGTTATCCCATTGCTTATAATTTCAGGATTCTTCAATATATAAATTATCTACTGACAGAAAAATAATAAAAATATTCTTGTTTTTATAAAAAAAAATTTAAAGCAATAATTTTATTATATGATATAAAAAACTAATAAGTTATAATCCCATAGTAGTAGGAAATCTGACTATAATTTTTTCAAGGCTATTTTTCACTAACACATTGTAAACAGAATGACAACAGCATTCTCATTTAGGTAAACACTGTCGTTTATTGCATTATACAGTAATTAATGGCATTTGATGACTAGTCTATTTCTTTTTTATATATAGGTATAAAAGTAAAAAAGATTTAGGAGAAACTTTGAATGGCATGGATGAAGTCCTATGCAACAACTACCGCATGAAAATAAAC
>JAAAKQ030222231.1:0-11438 GCA_010016005.3 Zanna intricata | reverse complement strand
ATATATATATATATATATTTTTAAATTTGTTTCATTTATCATTTTTCCATTACACAAGAATAAATAATGAATGCCAGGAAAGTATAATAATTTTTTTAACGGCTTTTTTCGTTATATAATCCTGCGATCAAAAGAATTAAGGTGCCTCTTGTTGTTAACACCTTTACTGTACATCTATTCATTTTATTTAGCTTTCAGTGATATATTTAACTATCTTATTCTGTTTAGCCTCCGGAACCACCGTTAGGTATTTCTTCAGAGGATGAATGAGGATGATGTGTATGAATGAGAATGAAGTGTGTAGTCTTGTACAATCTCAGGTCGACCACTCCTGAGAAGTGTAGTGGTATATTTAATCAGACGAAGACAATGAGAAACTATTTGTTTAGTAAGCTTCTTCTTACAATTCTCTTGAATGTTATTAGAAGTAGTGACAATAATAACTTTACAGTTTAGATTTAATTTTCTCAATGTGGTGGCACCGTTGGTATGATTATAATTTGATAAACAATGTATTCCCACTTATCAACAATATTTTATGATTTCCTATCTTTTCAAAGTAGGAAATACTCCATCTTTAGGGACTATCCAAAACTAAAAACTTGCAAATGTGTATATATCATACATTGAAGATTAGAATTAAAATTAAATACAAATGACTGGATTAATGACGACCGACTGTTATTTTCATAATAGTCGGTCGTCATTAATTAAAATACGTTAAGTAAAATAAAACATCATGTCAGTAGCATATTTACTGCTATGAAATATATCTATAATCAAATGTGCTCTTTGTATTTTATTACCTCTAATAATGATGCCATGGTTTCAAACGTTTCTTTCATATCGACTGCATGAGCTAATGGAATGGATGGCTGTTTGTTACCGATATGCAATAAAATCGCTTTCATGCCAACTTTGGAAGAGTCAATAAAGACGCCATTTTTTCAGGAATATACTGAATTCCTGAATTAGCTCTTTCATTAGGTCATCAACATCAGTACAAACTGAAGTTAGACAGAATAAAATTTTATGTTCTGTAGTAGTTGGCAACAACAGATGTTTGTTTCATGTCATCATACAGACTTGTTTGTACGTGTCTACTTTTCATATTACATATTTATTTTTTTCTTTATTAAGCTTGTATGCTTATTATTTAAAAATAAAAATTACAGAAACTGTTCTTATTTCTAAACCAGTAGTTGATGAAAATGAGTTTATTATAAAAAAAATTCACAAATTTACGATTTACGTATAACCTTTAGAGGTAACGTGTAATCTCAATAGGATATTTGAAATCAGCACCTGAATTACAGTGAGAAAAGTTTTGTTAACATGTTAGATACAAATTTTGAGTTGACTACCGTAATTATTCTTACACCGACGGCAAGCTTTAACAATATTAATAGCTTCTTTATGAACCCCCATTATATCACACCTCCTCTTGGTCAATTATTGAATATTTGAAAAAACAACATAAACCATCATCCAACATTTCCATTCCTATCACTCCAATTTCTCCTAAATTTCACAATCTCCACAAGGTCCATCTCCTATCCCGCCGATCGGCTTTCAATCCAAGTTTCGCATTAAATTGTTCCGTATCCTCTCCAATTATTTTGTCATTTTCAGTTTTTAAGCTGTAATTCCGGTCCGGGATTTATTCTTTATTATTTTTAATATTAAAAGTTTCAGGTGAGAATTATCCTATTCTAGAGGAAAGGCAATTTCTAAACTAGTTTATTACAATAATTTTCTTAGTTGTATATATCAAAAAATAATTCTGTTTGTCATAATTACATATTTTTTACATAATTTAAGGTTCTGTATTTAATCCAATCACTCAATTCTTAGTCCATTGATATTAAATATTTTAACATTCCACTGAATCAGTATACCAGTAGCATCTCTTTGAAAATTAAGTGTATTAATTTAATGAAGAGAAAGCCTGACAAAGTTCTGTTACTTCTTATTTTAATTAAAACTCTTTTATTTTGTATAACCCTTATTATTATATTATGCTATAGATGGTTCATAGATCGAGGAAAATGGGGAAATTTTGTAGAACAACCAACCAGAGGAAACTTTGATTAATGGGAACTGAAAATAGTGATAATATTGTGCTGCATAATTCTCATTCGTCAATGATAAAAATTCCTCGGTGTATATTTCTACGGCTAAAAGACCTTCAAATGCACTTTATTATTATTTTATATCTACAGTTTCACCGCTCTCTAGGTAGTAAATGTTTTTTTTTTCTAGGATTATAATTAAGATTTTAGAACCGAAAGGATGTCCGTTATTATAGCTTATTTTATCAAATCATTGTTATCTTTAAACAAGATAAAATCTTTTATAATAATATTTATTTTTATTTTTTTAATTTTAATAACTTTAATCCTGACGATAACTACTCGTACATTGCTTTATATTTCTTAAATTTTTCATTGTTTGCGTACACGCATATTCATAGGCTTTTTGTAATATTTCTTATGAGTATATCATATTAATGCCTATTTAACCATAGGTTTTCCTTTTTACTTATATATTTATAAATAATAATAAAAATACTTATTTTGTAATTAAATATCATGTCAGCATAGAAAAGTGAAATTTCGTGACATGTTTTATCGTGTTGTAGTTGCAAAAACGTGTTCGATTGTAAGTAACATCATGTAATTACTACAGTGTTTATCTTTTATTAAAACCTAACACATCAAATCCTCTAATCCCTTACCATATTACCAGTATACTACTTAACTATTAATAAATTAAGTTTTTTATTTATTTATTTTTTTTTTAGTCTCCATTAGAGGATGAAAAATATGTGTAGGTAATTGCCCATATGTATTTTAATATACCGTGTGATTTTTTTAAATTTTTTTTCACATAGTCTTAATTACTGTTAATTAATTAAAATATTAGGATGTAGTTAATGCTATAATTTAATATTTTACACTCATTAAATTTACACACACACACGCGCGCGCGCGTAAAATATTACCCGCAATTTAATATACTTATTATTCTGTTGTTAGATAAATTACTCGTATTTATTTTAATTATTTAACTACATTATTATTAACCTTTAACTAAAAGTTTTTATTAATCTATCGTATTTTCCTACCTTTGTTTGTTTCTAAAAAGCGTAAACAGATGGAACTACATTAGTATGTTTGTCAAACAGTAGTAAATTTTAAATTTTATAATTGGATTTGCTGCTGATTTTCATTAGACAATAAAATTAATAATTTTCTTAAAAATGATAAGAAATAAAACTGTTCAATTTGACAATATTTTGATATATTTATATTTTTTTTTAAATTTGTATGTAAGGTGACATAAAGTTGTAAATATGTAACAAAGATACAAGTCACACTTGTAAATAGCACGAGGCATCTCCAAAAATTACTCCGTACTAAAATTATTACAATAAATACAAGAAGCGTGTAATAATTGCAGTTTTCACTAAATTAAACTGAATACTGCATATCAACATAATATCAAATCCATCAAAAGATTCTCATTAAAATTAGTCCAAGTGGCATATCTCCTATGTTCAACATCCACTTTCCTGTATAGTGAACAGCATTACTCTCAGAAAAAGTAAATTCTGTTGATGTCCTTTGTGTTTAAAATTTTTCACATGCACCACAACCATAAAAAAAAAAAACTGGAATAGTGTAAAGCAAAAATGAAGTTCCTTTACACTGTTATTTTGACGTTCGAAATGTTTATAGCTTAAAGGTTTCTAATAATTGTACTGTAGTTAAAAACTAAGTACTTTTTACGTTTTTCACAGTTTACTTGGAAAAAAAAAAAATTATATTTTAAATTTCTGACTAGTAGAATTATTACTGTATTAAAAATAACTGACAGTAAAAATTTATGTAATGAAAGAAGTCAAGTGTCACGGATTAATGAAAAAGATAAAGATTTTTGTTTTCATTTTTTTTTTTTTTAGCTTCTAATTTATAATAATTTTTTTTTGAATGGATATAAGAATGTATGGTTTATTATTGTTAGTTATTCGCACTTAATTGTATTATTCCCGTACATTTGTCATTCTCAGATGGTATTAAGCAGCAGATTCTATAACCATGGCTGGTATGGGGATTATTATACCGCCTGTCCCTTCCACTTTAGTATAATCCTTTTCTCCTATTATTCGTGATTACTTTTGATCCTTTTTTAAGTTATTTACCTCCTACTCTTTTTAATCTCGCATTCTTTACAGTTTTATAGAATTTTGTATCTCTTTTTCTTTTTTCGTTTTAAAGTCTCATTATTTCTTCTTTTGTTGAATTGTAAATTAGTTTTAAAAAAATTATCCTTAGGGGAAACTAATATTATTTGATACTAGCTGCTTTATACAGTTCCGATGAGTTTGGATCTTGATGATTCTCTCTATAATAAC
The DNA here is from genome assembly GCA_010016005.3 of Zanna intricata. Classification (NCBI taxonomy): domain Eukaryota; kingdom Metazoa; phylum Arthropoda; class Insecta; order Hemiptera; family Fulgoridae; genus Zanna; species Zanna intricata. The sequence continues at coordinate 7,021 of JAAAKQ030222231.1, read as the reverse complement.
TGTAAATAGTTCAGGATATTTTTTTATTTTATTTCCCGGTCCTGTAATATTTAATTCCATTATTGTAAATTTTCTTCTATAAAAAAAAAAAAAACTAAAGAAAATGTCAAGCAATTTTATAATTTTATAATTGTATTTTAATTGATTTTATCTAAATAAAAAAAATGACAGATGAATTTTTTTTAATGAAATATACGGTTGTAGAAAAAAATTTAGTCGCACCTTACACAAATAAATTAAGGATGAAGTAATTTTAGTTTGGCGTGAATCTGCTGTTGATGCTGGATATGATGTAACTATATTAACAATTTTTTTTTTTTTAATTATGGTGTAAACCTTTTTTAATTGGATATGAATTAAATAAACGGTTTATGAATCATTCTTGAGTTAATGGAATTTTTTTATGTATCCTTATATATAAAAAAAAAAAATTGTAATATTTTCCAATCATTGATTGTTATTATTCTTATATAGTGAAAAAATAATGAAAGATGAAAATAAACCAAAAAAAATTTTTAATTCAAAAAATCGATATTTTTAAAATGTGATCGGCTCCCTCACATTTAATATTGCCCCCAAAGTAGTATTTTGACTGTTGACTTGTCACTTGCCCTATTAGTATGCTTAGGAAGATATAGAAAAAATTGGTTTAAAAGTATGCCATAAATATAGTTTTCTCAATTTTTGGGGAAAGAAGAATTTTGGAGCAAACCTTTAAAAATTGTGAGATAAGCATGCACGCATGTAATGACCTTAATATAAAGCAAGGTTATGTTTACAAAATGTTAAGAAAATTAGTATGCTTAGGAAGATATAAAAAAAATTGGTTTATAAGTATGCCATAAATATAGTTTTCTCAATTTTTGGGGAAAGAAGAATTTTGGAGCAAACCTTTAAAAATTGTGAGATAAGCATGCACGCATGTAATGACCTTAATATAAAGCAAGGTTATGTTTACAAAATGTTAAGAAAATTGATCCCAGAAAACTATTTACCTTACTTCCTGGAGATATTGACCTTTACTTACAAATTGTCCCATATAAACCAGTCTGTGTATACAAAATTTCATCGAAATCGGTTTATCCATTCAAAAGTTGTTAAGCTTCAAACTCGGCAACACACATGCATACGTACATACCTCTACGAATGTGTATGCACCACGTGTGTTACGTATTCACGTATGTACATAAATATGTACATACGAACATTACCCACTCATTGTTTTTTTTTTGGATCCCTGGGTTATAAAACTTCTAAAAATGAAAAACATAGCTCTAGAGCCATGATGCCAGGAAAGTAACAACGAAAAAAATGTTTGATTCCACAAGAAAAAGATGAATGTTTTATGGGCATCTTTCAAATACGAGAGGTTATCTCTAAAGACCGTTTCATTCAAAAAACATTGATTTTGAAAACTTAATGAATACTTTTTATTCTCTTAAACTACATACCTATACCGCTTTTCTATATAATCGCCACAGGAATTAAGAAATTTATCGTAACGATACACCAGCTTCAATATACCGTTGTCATATTCTTCTGCCGCCAGTCCATTTAGTCACTGATTAACAGCATTTTTAAGTTCATCGTCATCCGCGAATCACTTACCGTTCAAAAATCCTTTCGATTACTCAGACAAATAGTAATGAAAAGGAAATAAGTCTGTACTACTCGGTGGGTAATCGTAAATTTTCCATTCAAATGCTCTCAATAAATTACGTGTCGGATCCACAACATATGGAAGTGCATTATCGTGCAGCAGGCTGTCGGCAGCCGTCCACGTCACCGATTTTGAATAGCGCGCCGTAGCTTACGCCGAGTTTCGCAGTAGGCTTCTGCATTTCTAGTCGTTCTACATGGCATGAAATCAATCAGCAGTATGCCAAATCGACCCCAAAAGACTGTGACCATCAGTTTTGCGTCCAAAAAGCTGCGGCTTGACTTTTGTTGCTCCGGTTGGTGATTGAGGATGACGCCATTCACTTAATTGCCGCTTTCTCTTTGGCTTGTAATAAAAACCCTATGTTTCATCGCCGGTAACGATTGAATTAAGGAACTCATCCCCTTTTTTCTGTGGAGCACATCAAAATGTCCAAAACAGATCCCAATTGGGTTTTTTTTGTGACGTTCCGTTAAGATATGCGGCACCCAACGTGCACAAATTTTTCTGAAGGCTGATTGGTAATGAACAATGTGACTGTTAATAGCTCTTGAAAAATCAGGCCAGGTCGGAAATCGTTGAACGACGAATGAATCTTTTCCGATTTCATCATCGACACGTTTTAAGAAGACCTCGGTGATTATCGGGGGCCTCCCCGAATGTTCTTCATCATGCATATTAATACTGTTATTTCTAAACCTTTCACACTATTTTCGGACGTATCTTTCATTCATTATATTACCACCGTACACAGCAACCTACTGCCTATGAATTACAACCGGCTAAAGGTTTCAGTGGTTTTAAATAGTAAAACTCCACATATTTCACAATCTGTGGCAACATCGATTTTCCTATTCATTTTACAACGTAATAACTCACATGTAATCAAAGATACTACAACGCGACAACTTACAGACAACAATGCAGTGTGTACATTGCAAGGGTGGCTATGATCGACCACGCCAACCTTAAGGAGAAAAATTTCACAGCGGTGTGTACTTTAGAGATATTCCTCGTAGACTGACAAAAATAGATTTTCAAAGAAAATATTCAAATTCTTTAAAACAGAAAGATTTAATTAGCTTGGTTTTCAAAAGTCAGAAAATATTTGATAGAAAAACGGCTCTCTGAAGAGAAATCCAATAAAGAATTTACCTTTAGGTATAAATCCAAAAATTGGAAGTTTGGGAATTGAAAAAAAAAATCACGAAATTAAGGAAAAAAACAATCATCAGAAAAAAACAAACAGCAGAAGGAAATGATGAAAGAATATTGTAAATTGAGAAAACATAAATCAAAATAAGTATTGTAACGCGGTCTATAGTGGTCAAATCCTTAAAAATAGTAAATAAAGATCTTAGAACGTCGTATATAACTCAGTTTCTTTTTTTAATTTTAAATCTTCAGATACTACAAGATCTTCCTCGACGAAATCTGAAATGTATCTTCCTCGACGAAATTAAATTTTTTTTTTAAATCAGTGAACTAAGCGAATGCTTTTAAAAAAAATTACATACGGTTTGAATCGAGATAATATTTCTCCTTTTAATGAATTCTCTTTAAAATAAAATAACGTAATGTAAAAGAATAAAATTATTTTTTAGAATAGTGGATACCGATTAACGAAATATTGTTCAGTGTTTGACTCTTACCGTCCACAAAATCTAGTTCTACGTTTTTACAACTTCCGGTGTAATACTTTTCGTTCATTATTAATATTATAATATTTGATATTGTATCATAATAAAAAATAAAAAAATAATAGATCACAATATTATGATATAAACTCGTAGATAAATTAATATATTTGCATTAAAATGTAATTATTCTAAATAATTATATATTTAAATACTGCAGTAAAATGTTTTTATGTTATATAAATTTTTATTTTTAGTTATATTTATTCATATAATTAAGTAAAATATTTTAATCTTAACCATGAATAAGCCATATTAACGTTTTTAGTGTTATTAAATCTTGTTTCAATGTATTATTCTTTTTTTTAGTTTACATAAAAATGTTATGTAAGACATATTTAATTCAGTTTATTCTTAACATTATTATAATGTATTTTATTTTTTTTATTTAGTCTGGTGTAAAGAATTTTAAGGTTATATATTAATCTTTCGGGTTTTAAAACGGTTTGGTATGTATTTGTTTGTGTGTATGTTCATGTGTTTATGTATGAATTTGTAGAACCAGTTTAAGTTAATTCATTATAACAGAGTTTAAATATTAAAAAGTTTAAATAGTAAATGACCGTTAGAGGTGTAACAGGTTTTCTTGTGGACCTAGTTTTGGTGTGACCTGTGTACAGTAAACTATGTTGCTGGTACATATCAGGTGACCAGGTTTATTCGATATACGATTACATATTTGTGATGCGGTGCGCGGCGTGTGTATGTCTTGCCCACATTAACACACAAACATTTATAGAGAAAGGATGAGACTTTCACATGTATTGGAGTATTATAGAACCAATAAACTGTATTTTTTTTTTTTTTTTTTTTTTTTAATACCGCTTTAGTTTATTATATTACATAATTTTCAGGTGTTTCAATCTTTTTGACAGTTTTTAATAATGTAATTCTTTTTTCTTCAATTTAATCCATTCTAAAGAATTCTGTTTTATGTTTTTATAGATTTATATTTTTAAAATGGAAGTTCTTAAATTTTAAATGTTCATGGACAATTTTGATTATTGCCGTAAAGAGTTCTGTACAAAAAAGAAAAACAAAAGTTAACTTTTTTCCCAAAAAATTACAAAATGATACATTTATTTAAATTTAAAGTATATGTTATAAAATAAACTGATTTAATACATATACAGAGTCAACAAAAAATGTTGCAGCATTTAAAAAAAAATCTTTTTTCAGAAAATACTAGAAATAATCAAACCAATATCTGTTTTAAAAATTTTCCAACTCAAAAAGTGTTTTACATGCCTTAGAATGTTTCAGTATGAGCTCCTTTCGTCGCCTGCAAACACCCAGCCGATAATGCTCTTCTGTCCAGATCCGCTGAATTATCGAAGGCGTAATTGTGGAAATAGCAGCGGTTGTCTAATGTTGTACATTCCTGATTTTTCACTGTAAACAACGTTTTTTAAGTATTCCAGTAGAAAAAAATGTAGGGAGTCAAATCTGAGCTTTGACTCGGATTTGACACTCCCCTCAGAGTCAAATCCAGAGGCCAAAGCACAGGATCGGTCCTACTAATCCAATAATTAGGGAATCTTTCATTGAGAGCGCGTCGAACGCCTAGGCTAAAGTGTGGGGATGTGGGGACGCACCATTTTATTGAAACATTACATCAACGTTACTTTCTTGTTAAATTTGATCAGCTTAAGGGAAAACGTACAGTTGTAGCAAGTCTAAATAAACATTCCCTGTGATAGTAGGCTCATGAGAAAAGAATTGGCCAATCACACACAATTGGACATCAAACCGCACCGCAATTTATATCTGGGGATTCTCTGACATTAGTTAATTTCATTGAGTTGCTGAGATCCCCATATCCTATAATTATGCCAAAACATTTAAGACAACGGATTACTGTTGCTATTGTCACAGTTATGCCTGCGATGATCCAGCATATGATTCAGGGCAGAAGCGGATTATCGGTTGGATGTTTGCAAAGCGAACGGTACGTAAAAGAACTTTTTTAATTGGTGAATTTTTTTTTTTAAGAAATATTCGTTTGATTATCTCCAGTATTTTCTAAAATACGATTTTTTTTTTTTTTTAATTGCTGCAACTTTTTTCGATGATCCTCTATTAAAAAATATGCCTGAAGTTCCATATAAATAAGAATAAGTAATTAGTATATTTTTTAATACGAATCATACTTTTATATTGTCTGAAAAAGGAAAGTATCTTTTTTTTTAATATTTAATAAACATTATTTTTTAACATATTTCAACTTCTGACCAACTGAAATAGGCTATAATATAATTCGCAGAATATTTTGTCATACCTATAGATAGCTGAAATATATATTATCATAATTATAAAAACTTTTATTCTGTATATTTTTCCTGTGTTTTTTAAATTTCTGTTTTTCATGGTTTTCTAACAATTACTATTTATTATTAAAACGAAATAAATTCTAGAATACTGCTTAAAATAAGTATTTCAGTACAATTTACACATTAAGGGTTGTCTTTATGAAAGAGATAAATTAATTTTTCCTATTTATATCTTCAAAAAGATGGATATTTTTTTCTGTTCTTCAACAGAAACTTCGCTGCTTTTAACTTTTTTTTACATTTTTAACAAGTTAATTTGTATTGCGGCTACCTTTTTTACAGCATAGATTTAACAAACTTTATAGTTGATTGTCCTATAAATTAAAGAGTTTCAATAAAACCCCTATAAAACAAATTTTATATATATATATCTTCTAAAGGATTATATCCTTCTGTATTTTATATAAGCCTAATAAATTTTGTTTATTAGTCTCATATAATTATCGGTTACACAACAGTTGTATTAGCCGGCCTCCGTGGCGCGAGTGGTAGCGTCTCGGCCTTTTCATCCGGAGGTCCCGGGTTCGAATGCTGGTCAGGCATGGCATTTTTTACACACGCTACAATTCATTTATCTCATCCTCTTAAGATATACCTAACGGTGGTTCCGGAGGTTAAAAAAAAAAAAAAACAGTTTTATTGTGCTTGCATAAATGCGCACTTGATTAAGAAGCAGGAGAGCATTGACAAAGTGTAGCATCCATATTATGTTTGTTCATTAAATTAATTTTTGTCACTGCCTCCCTCAAACGCTGATTACTTCCAAAAACAACTCTTTATTGATGTTCTGATACAGTGGGACTTATTTGTAATAGACAGAACATTTCCAGTAAAAAAGAATGAACAAACATTACAGAAAATTATCTTTGTTATCTTTTTTTGTAAGCATTATCACTTCTTTTTTTTTTTTTTTAAGCAAAGGGTTCCTTACTTAGGTCATTCTCATTTGAGCATCTTTGCATGATTTTATATTCTGATATCGATCATAAGATTGCGTATACGATTGTATCTCATAATTTTCTTGCAAAAATCACATATATTTATAAATATCTCATCTAATTTTATTCAAAATTTCACACAAACGCTTAAAAAAAATCTTCCTTTACATCATAAGGTTACTAGAAACACGAAATCTCTCTCTCTTTTTTCTGTTTAGCCTCCGGAACTACCGTAAGGTATTACTACAGAAGATGAATGAGGATGATATGCATGAATGTGAATGAAGTGTAGTCTTGTACAATCTCAGGCCGACCACTACTGAGAAGTGTGGTTAATTGAAACCCAACCACCAAAGAACACCGGTATCTACGATCTAGTATTCAAATCTGTATAAA
>JAAAKQ030222219.1:12317-28815 GCA_010016005.3 Zanna intricata | reverse complement strand
TTCACAAAGTTAAAACAACCTATGCGTGGACGTCGTTTTCAATCTCTGGAAGAGCTTTCTACCGCCGTTACCCGAGCTATCCGACAGATGAACAAAGATGATATCCTCGATGGTGTAGTAAGGCTTCCAACTCGTTGGGATTCGGTCATTGAGAAGCAAGGAGACTATATTGAAGGCATGTAAAGAAATATTTTAGTAAAAATAAAAAATGTAAGTAAAAAAAGTTTTTGTGCATTATTTATGAAATGACCCTCGTACAAAGCTGACTTGATAAAATTAAAACAGGATTGTTGATAAGTGGTATGGAGACTGCTACTTAATGTGACCTAATGCTCTGGGATGCAGAAAACGTTTAATATTTTTTCCTGATTTCTGATTAGTTTTGAATTTTCTTGTGAATGCAATTTCATTACCTCATAAAAGATTATTTTATGCTCAACAATATTCAGGAATAATTTTAGATGAATCATTAAATCCTGTACGCAGACAATGCAATTTTTTGTCTGAAAAAATCTTTCACATAAGTTATTTTCAAAACCTGGCATCAGGATCTCCAAACACAAAAAACAATCTTAATCAGTCCATTCTATCAACAGTAAGAATTAAAAATACATATCATGATTTGTTTTTCAAACCTCTTAAACAATAGTTTATTTGATTGAGTATAATGTACAACTTTGATTACAAATTGTGCAACCCCATTAACTTAAACCAAAACAAATCTTGTCACTAAATCTTAAATTAATCTTCTAACTTAAAATCAGTATGAACTCTATAATAACATTTAAATAGAAAACAAACAAATTCATAATTAGAAAAAATACTTTAACTGCGAAGAAACCATGTTAGAAAAATAACATAGTTGTGTGGTAAAACATGATAACATTAAAAATGATTAATTGGCATATTTTTAAACTCATACTTCAAAAAGTCTTTTGGAGCCAACTGTCGATACTTTTTAGGCTATGGCCTAAGTACTGGTATCATGAAGCATTTTGCGCACATACAGTATGAATGGCAAACATCAAGAAAATTAACATCATCTGTTGACATTAATCTGAAGTGAGAGTGGGAAGCATTGGCTGAAGGAATCAGTTAATTCCCTTTTGTGCTTTTCAGGTATTATGACCCTTTTGTGAAATTCAAAGAAATAATTTCTGCAGTGCAGCTGAAACTAAATATATGGCTGTTGAGCCATCCATTATATAAAAATCAATCTGTTGAAAAAAATTTAGGAATGAAATTAATGCTGGAAATGTGATAATGACAGAGTTAAAAGTGGTGAATATCAGAAATCATGGCTTATCACAAACAGATTAAATTTTAATTTAAGATATGCTTTCTTCCAATACCATATAAAATACTTATGATTTGGATATATTATTCATTTCTTCAGAAATCACGTTCTTTGCCTCCATGAAAATACTGCATGTTGTTAACTGAACTTGTAGTCCAGTTTGCACACTTAGTTGTATGCATAAGTAGCTGTGTGCCTCACTGCATTCAAGTTTTAGCGTTAGTGGAGCGTATAGTAGTAGTGTTTTTAATGGTACCATATTTTAAACATTGTTAAATCCTTAAGTAAGACATTGATTAAAGAAATCTGCACTAGATATCTGGAGACCTTCAATAAAGTCACTTGCATCATTCAAGTTTGTAATGAGGTAATAGTCCAATCTGTGGTGTGTATCTTCCTTTAATAAGAGTATTTTGTTTTGCCAAATATAATGTGATGCTTCGTTCGTAATCTTCAAATTATGCAAGTACATTGCAATGTTGGTATTTATGCATACAATTTACATGTTTTTGATTGTGTTATGAGGGTGATCGGGAAAATTTAATTCTGATGCTATTTGTACATGAATGCCTATATAAGTTTTATGTATCTGTGAATGAATGTGTATCCAGTCTGTTTAATACAGTATTTAGGCCCTGATTACACTAAATTAAACACTTTTCTGGACTGCATCTTACCTCTAGGGTAAGACTTAGAAGATGGTATTATTCTGGATGATTTAATACACGTGAAAAATATATAAGTTTTTTCATGTAACATTTTTAACGATCTCGGTCAGTGAGTCTCAACATGTTACATTGCTGGTGTGCTAACATACACAGCAATACAAAAAAAACTATTATCATTATTAGTATTTATTATTATTATTAATACATTCAATCAGCAATTTTTTTGATAAAATACAAACATATTTTCTTATAAATTAACTTTTCCTTTAATTTAAGGAAATTATATGTGTATAGCAACAATAAGAAAATCAGTTATTTGGCTACCAAACATGAATATGCAATGCAGACAGGTTGTTAAATGCCACAGAACACATGTAACGACTTGTCTGTTCCATGCGTGTACCCTGTCATAAGTTATGAATAATTTTCTTAAATAGTCATATCCAAGGACTTTCCTCCAGCAGTTTAGTAATTTGGTTGTGGTTATCCTGCAGACAGATGGATACAGTTGATTACAATGTTTTACATTCTCTGTTATAATCTGATTTGAAAATGATCTTGTTACCTTTTCATTTGATACAATTGAAGGGCTAGTGTTGGCATACCTACCTCGAAAGAGACATTTATTTCTGTATAAATACTTATTTACGTACTCTGCTTGATTTAATTTAGTTTAGTTTAGTTGACATAAAATATAATTTAATATGGATAAAAAACTTAGTAGAGTAATGAGAAACAAAACATTGTTGGTTGAAAACCCTTTACCCTTTACCTTGAGCTGTACTTCAGAATCAGAATTTGCGATGAGTCAAGACCTTTTTTCTATAAAATATGAATAGTTGTGTGAAAGTATGATCCTGAGTACATTAGTACAGGAGTACAGGATTTACTGTCATGGGCATAACAATGACCCACAACTTAAACGTGTAATCAGATTTTTTCAAACCAAAGCATCAAATCTTCATTATTGAGATAGTACTATAGTACTAAACATTCAATGTTAGAAAACAGATCTAAATATTATTTTGTTTAAAAATTGTGAGATAAAATAACAAAGAAATTTTTTCATCTTTTACAGGCAGTAATCAAAAAGCAGTAGAATATTTTCTTAGAGAGTTTAAAAATAGCAAAGTTTGGAAAAGCTCATAATCGATTAAGAGCTGTTGTTATCTGCTACGAAAGACATGGTGACTAGTATGTTGGATAAATAACAGATTAATTACTAGATACAATTCCACATCAAATTATACTAAATTGAACCAAAGAATTGAAATTATGACATTAAACATTAAAGAGAGCTTTATACAGCTCAAGTAGAAAGCAGTCATTTTTCACAGTACAACTCTATGAGAGCAGAAATGCAAAAAACTATGCTCACCTTATGTAAATCTTTATTTGCGATATAAACTACAATTAAAACAATTACAATTAAGTTTACAATCAAACAACAAGTCTACAATTAAGTTTTATTTCAAACTACAATTAAAGATGATTATTTTGTGATAAACTATCAACATGAACTACCGCTGATGAAATATTTAAAAAGCTGGATTACTTCTTTGCAGAAAATGGATTAAACTGGAAGCAACATGTCGGCTTGTTCTAATGGTAATGTGAGTGGAAATATGGAGGTGTTGGTACCAAAGTAAAATCGGTTATTGAAAATCATACTCTCACTCATTGCAGTGCTATTTAGTAATAACTAATATTTAGTAAATAAGTTCAAATGAAGCAGGTATCAGACTTCAAGCATGCAGCACCATCCTTTCCTCTGAATTTTTAATCTTCAAGAATATTGTAATCAGTAATGTAAGAAAGTGTATAATGTTCTTTGTAAAGAAAGTTAATGTTTTTCTAAAAAAATGATTAAAAAATTGTATTGCATGATTTCATTTATAAAATAAATAGATACTTTTAAAAAAATGTAATTTTTTATTACTTTGTCATTCTGAGATATAACTATCGATATCCTAATGACATATAAGCGATGACGTAACAGTTCAGTGGTATGCTACTAATTTGTAATTACAAGAGCAATATGTAAAAAAAAACCAATTTGAGAACATCTGACCTAAGTGATTAACTTACTAATCTTCTAAGAACTTCTTCATTCAAAATCTTATTTCGTCACCTAATCTTTCTTTCCCACAAATCCATTTCTTAGGCCTCTGTTTACTTAAGATATGTTTGTTACAATGTTTAAGACTGAAATATTGAAGATAATATTAAACCATTCATATCTTCCAAAGAAAGTTTAAAATATAGCTAAGCAAGAAACTTCTCATTCTAAAGAAATATACTCTGGCCTTTTATTTCTTAGGAATTATCTTAGTCATTACTCAAGAAGTATCCCAAGTATGATAAAGTTAACAGTCATTAAAATGAAACGCCACCAATGGAATGGCTATAGTCATACATTCAATCTCTTTCACTATTTTGAATGTTTTTTAATAGTTTTCACATAATCCTACAAGGATAATAACCTTTATTAATTATAATTAATAAATATATAAGATTTCAAGAACTATTAAGCAACTGAACAGATACGGCGAGATGATTGACAGTCACAGTGTTCGCTTGTATTTGATCTAAGGCTTTAAAATTTTATTTTAGGTAAATATTACTAATTATAAATATAATATTAAAAACAGCTTACCAATATATTATTTGATTTTCTTCAACGTTATGGGGATTCATCCATCTTCAGGAGGAATTTATAATTTGAATATATAAAAAATATAAAATCCACATAATAAAAATTAGAGACTTAAAAATTGATCGTCATAAGATAAATTTTGTAAATGTTAAAATCATAAATTAAATTCAAATAATTACGTCCGTTTTGTAGCAGTGTCAATTGTTATGAATTCTGTAGATTAAGGAATCAGTTTGAAGATGGCAGAATTATATTATATTATTTTTCCAACGGTGCCATGTTTGGAAAACTTAATTTTAAAGTATTGGTGAAAGTACATGTCGAACACCACGCCGTGAGTGCAGATCGTTAAAGCATTAGTACAATCGAATGTTTGCTGTACGATTCTAGTACAAATTCGCTACAATCAAAGGCTCTTATAATACAGTCCTATCTCTAAAACACTTTGATGGTTTGTCAAGATTGATCTTATTTAGTATCCTCTTATAATTTCTAGGTTCCACTATCCGTATGATTTAAAACCATGTATTTTGCTTCCTCGTTCGCAAAATCTCCTAAGTATTCTTTCAACTCGGAAGCGTACCGTTCCAGGTGGTACAATATACTAATTTAGTTTGTTTTTCTACTGTTCTTTCTGATCGACTTGTGTTTGAATCGTAAATATTATTACAGTTACGATTGTCTTTTGGTTATGTTTGTACCAATGTTTACTGGTACGGTTTCGGTTTATGTTCATTCTTTTTAACGTTGTACTGAATTTAAACCTGCTACTGCCATAAATATTATTCTGAAGAGTTGTTTTTGTTCGTAGGTATATTTTTAGTAATTATTGTGGTATTTGATTATTTTTATTATTGTTGTAATTTCCTTTTATTATTTTGCAATAAGGGATCTCGACTCTTTTGTCCAGAATAAGTTTGTAGTTTTTTTAAACCAATTTTATTATTTTGTTGTGTTCTTTACCTTTATGTAATTTTTTTTTGGGTAATGTACCAGCTTACTTTGATGTTACTGTTATTTTGTATTTTTTTTTACGAGGAAGACGTTACTTTGCTTCTGGAATTTCAGATATCTTATCCAATAAATAAGATGGATGGATATTTCCGAAAAGAGTAGTGTGCTCGTCAATTCTATTTTAATACGAAAAAAGTGTAGAATATTAATTTTATAAGCCATTAAATTATTGCAAAAATTTTGGTTTATTTAATCATGTTACTGAGAGTTCTAAGTCTAATTCAACACGATCCTATTTTATACTCTCCTAGTTTTAATATGTATGTATTTCAGTTATGTAGTGTTTATATTTGTTTATTAAAAAAAAAAAAATTAATCATTAAAGATGTATATTTTTTTTGTTATTTGTTTTGAAAAAAATTTAAATGTTAAATTTAATCTTATGAGGAAATGTTTAAAAATAATAGTTAAATTATCTTTCAGTAAAGCTATTGTTATTTAGCAATAATTACAATTTAATTAGAACCAAACAAAATTTTTCATACATATTTATTAAATTATTTGTTAACATATATTCAGTTTTGACTAAATAATTTTATGTATTCATAATGTGTTGAGCAGAGATAGGGAATGGATTTATTCCAGCAAGTGCTTTTACATTTTGTAAACAGAAATAACGTTTTTGTTAATATTAGAAATGTTAGTTGTAAAGAAGCTAGCAGAAATCTGTAGATAATTAATTTATTTATTTGTATTTTAGGATAAACAACAATAATTTTTTGGAAATTGCATCTGACTTCCAAAAATTTATGAAATTTTCACGTTATTCATCTTACTACAACAAAATGATCTTTGGATTGGATTTGATGTATTACCATAGTTAGTTTGATGTTAGGAAAAATTAAGTAATAGATAAATAAATTAAAAAATTGTTTTATCTTCATTACTGGCTACTAAAGTTAATAAAATAATGTAGTACCTCTTATGTCTGATGGATGTCTATTTTAAGCAATCCTTTTGTATTTATTTTTAGTTCAATTATTTATAAGACATAATAATAGCCTTTGTATATGACTATTTGTTTAACATGTTTTATGTGTAGTTTTATGAAGGTAAGTTTAAAACTTTTTTTTTTTTTTTTACTTAAAAAAAAGAAAAAAGTTTAAAACCTATGAGTAGGTTTGTGCCATTCATTATTTATATAGGTAACTTTTTTCTTTTTACAGAAAATGGTGATGACTAGTACCGGTATAAATGTTAATAAATTGCCAGTTAGTGAAGAAGAACATTTGTTTGGGTCATGGCAAGTAAAGTATAAACAGAGCCACATATTGCATTCAAAGTGTACAGAGACTTCTTCAGAGAATGGTTGCCCCATAGAAGGTTCTGATAAATTATGTATTTTTTGCAAGTAAGTTATACATTATGGTAATCCTGAGCAATTATTTTGTTTTATTAATTTATTTTAGAGCAATTACTTTTAACCTTCAATTTTTAATATACTACAGTATATATATTTAGCATCAGGAAAGAGATCACACAAGATCTAAATGTCAGAAAGCAGGTTTTGACAGTGGCTGACTTGCAAAATCTTAGTCCGCACTGCATTATCAGTACTCTAGTTAATAATCTAGTCTTGTGAGTTATGGCAACCTGTTCAAATAGTAATACATTCTAGAGAGAGAGAGGTGTGACCAGTGTTAGTATATACAAATTTTATAAACAATCTGTTGTTCCGATTTTTTGAGTTTATTAAAATTATTATTTGTAAGTGTACTTTTAGTCAATGGTAAGAGTTAGTTTATGAAAAAATTGTATTAACTGTTCAATGTTGTTCAAATTTATTAATATTTGCACAATAAATTTTTATAGTTTCCTTACTTTGGCGGAATGATTTCTGTTGTAAGTTGAGATATTAGTAAAATAATTTATTGATTTGGTTAATTATGGGCAGATGTGGATTTATACCTTATTAATATTCACCTACATTCATAAGGTCCTGCAGTTATATTGAAAAATTATGTTATTATTATTATTATGTCATTTTCAGAAATTTAAGCTAATATTTTTAAGACAAGTTTCAACAAAACATACAGGTGAATGAAAGTTGTGGACAAAATGGATTAGGTGCATGACACATAGATCATAGTAACATAGAGATTAAGATTTCAAATTATATGTTAATTATGCCATTAGAATTTTAAAGTATTTCAGTTAAATATTTTACTTATTCCAGGTTTATATTTTACTGTTCGTTTTACCTTAAGTAAATGGGTCATTCCATTTGAAGTGACCCAAGGGTGGTTGCTTGACTAATTCAAAAAAAAATTGAAACTTACCCACTTGTTTCCTACATGCCTCAGGATTTTAAATTATTTAAAAAAAAATTTTTTATTCAAACAGTTTACCTGTAGTGGCCATTTTTGTTCAGTATGTACAGCTATTTTTGCAGTTATAAGGGTTTATGGAAAATATATAACTAAAAAAACTATTGGTCCTGGAAGAATGAAACAAAAAGCAATTTATTCATATTTTCTCAAGGTTAAAGTTTGGTCCAATGGTTTATTTACCTATCTCTTCTTTCTATGAGAAAATTACTAATAAACATGAAA
The DNA here is from genome assembly GCA_010016005.3 of Zanna intricata. Classification (NCBI taxonomy): domain Eukaryota; kingdom Metazoa; phylum Arthropoda; class Insecta; order Hemiptera; family Fulgoridae; genus Zanna; species Zanna intricata. The sequence goes on along the minus strand of JAAAKQ030222219.1, from coordinate 20,628 downwards.
AACTGTGAAATTTCACATATGGTAATTTTTTTTCAAGAGGCAGGGAGAGCATACACAGATTGAATAATGTTTTTTTTTTGTATGTAGATGTTTTACCATAAATATTTTTTTTTTTTTTTTTTAACCTCCGGAACAACCGTTTAGGTATATCTTCAGAGGATGGGATGAATGAATTGTAGCATGTGTGAAAAATGCCATGCCTGACCGGGATTCGAACCCGGGACCTCCGGTTGAAAGGTGAGACGTTACCACTCAGCCACGAAGGCCAGCATAAATAATATTAATGGTGATACACTTACCCATACATTTTTATGAATTTTTGAAATTATTTTTTTTTTTAATTCAGATTTTGGCTTCAAATTACTTTGATGGGGCTGGTGATAAAAATCTCAAATTTGCACAACTTGCAGGATTTTGCAGATGTTTATAGAAAATAAAAATGCTTCTTATGTATTGTACTAATAAAAAAGTTATAACCTCTCAAAAATCATGAAAAACCTGTTAAAAGTGATAACATTTTGACTTAAGTAATTGCTCCAAGGTGGTTTCTTGTCCTCTTGGCACTAATATTTTTATACTTATTGCTATAGTTGAAATAGACTTGTTTGAACCATTCAACTGCAGTCTTCATGTTATAACAGGCAATTTAAGTCATTCCCAGTCATCAGGAAAATTCATGTTGCAATATGCTCATTTATGCTTGTAGCATCATTTAGCTTTGCAGTTACAGACTGGTCAATCTGACATTAGTTGGTGAGCTGTTCACGTCTTTATTGAGTATCTCAAATTTCATCCTGTGTTTGGAAGTGTTTATTAAAATAAAAAAGTTTTACTTAATAATATTATAATTGCAGATTTTAAAATAAGTTAAATTTTTAAATTATTTTCTGGTAATTCCACATAAAGCAATGGAAAACACTGTTCCATAGGAATTTATGTCTATGAAGAGTATTATAAAACAGTTATGGTTCATTGCCAAAATGACTTATTAAAATTTATGAATTTATTGATGAACACCCTCAATTTATTTTTTTATCTGTTAATTCAGATGTCACTAGTGTTTATAAATATTATGAAAAAAAAAACATTTTGTCAAAATTCAGTCACCTGTATGGACAGTTATGTTGTGATTCTTTGAGAACTTGTAAAAAAGCAGTTAAGAAGAGCAAGCTCTTTAAATTTAAATTTAATATCTGGAAATGTTGTTTCAAAAGTATTTTTTCAAGCGGAACGAAGAACTATGAATGTGAAGACCATGAACAATACATTTTCCCACATCACAATATTGAACTATTGGATGTTGCTCGTAGCATTTTGGGTGTATGACTTCCATCAAAATTGAAAAAGAATTAAGCAAAGTCCACCAACATTAACATTTTAAATAATTGAAAAATTAAAAAAGAATCTTTAATTGTGTTATGACTCAAAAGTTTCTGAAAATGAAAATCCAGCTCAATCTTCTTCATATGAACATGATGGTCTTATTTTAAAATTAAAAGAAAAATGTGTTCTTGCTTCTAAAGAAGATAAAATTAAAATTATCAGTTTAATTCCCCAATCTTGGACCCTAAAATAATATCAGAGTTCAATGTGTCTGAGTGTTTGGTTAGACTTTACAGAATTAGTTGATGAGGAAGGCATTCTACTGGAGTTAAATAAATAACATAAAACAGGAATTAATAATGAGACTATTAAAAAAGTTGTTATTTTATGAAGATGACTATAATAGCAGGCTGTAAGGCTTTGTCTTGGTAAAAAGGATTGTGTTAGCACATTATTGATGGTGTCAAAATGCTTAAGCAAAAGCGCCTTGTTCTGATAAACTTAAATGAATTGTATGTCTTTAAAAGTGAAAACCCTGAGGAAATATTAGAAGATCAAAGTTCTTCGAACTCCATCCCAAATGGTTTATCTTGGCTGGTGTTTCCGGGACTCATATAGTTTGTGTCTGCCCCCACTACCAGAACATTAAACTTATTATTGACGCTCCCATACTTGTTGATTATAAGGACTTAGTCAACATCTACGTTTGTGACAAGGTTAACTATAAGGAGACTGTATGATGAATGTGTGCACCAAATGTCCAGGTAAGCAGACACTCTTTGATATGCTCAATCTTTCTGTAGAGTATGATGAGTTGCTAGATACAATAATGTACAAACAGTGGGTAACAGCTGATAGGGCAGAAATGATTACTGTTCTTCAGATCAAAGATGAATCTTTCGAAACAGTGGAAGAATTGGAAAAGCTGAAAACTCATCATTTTGTGTCAAATTCTCAAGCTCAGTTTTTCTAAAAAAGCTATAAAAATATTTAAAATGTCCACTTCAACAACATAGGGTGAAACTATAAAAAATGTAAAGTGCAAAGAAGAAAAAACCCTCTTGGAACACTTATTTAGCGAGTCAAAATGGTATCACTTTTAACAGGTTTTTCATGATTTTTGAGAGGTACAATACACAAGAAACCTTTTTATTTCCATAAACTTCTACAAAAGCACTACTAGTTCTGCAAATTTGAGATTTTTATCACCAGCCCCATCAGAGTTATTTGAGGCTAAAATCTGAATTAAAAAAAAAAAAAATTTCAAAAATTCATAAAACTTTAAGGATAAATGTATCACCATAAATATTATTTAAGTAAAACTACTAACATATACTTACACATAAAAAATAATTCAAACTGTATACTATCCCTGCCTCTTGAAAAAAATTACAAAAGTTAAATTTCACAGTTTCGCATTTCAACTTTATTGGTAATTTTCTCATAAAAAGAAGAGCGATAGGTAAATAAACTATAGACCAATCTCTTACTATGAGAAAATATGAATAAATTACTTTTTGTTTCATCCTTCCAGGACCAGTAGTTTTTTAGTTGATTTTTTCCATTTTTAGTTATGATTTACAAAATAGATGTGCATACCATAATAAAAATGGCTGCCATGGGTAAACTGATTTAATAAAAAATTAAAAAAAAAATAGTTTTAAGGTCCTGAAACATGTGGGTAAGTTTCAATTTTTTTAAATTGGTCAAGCAACCAGCTTATGTATTTTTGGGACACTTCAAATAGATTGACACAAACCACTTTATGATAATAATATCACTTCCATTTTATATTTAATAAATAAAAATATTTTTTTAGTATTGACTTATTGAGCAAGAAATTGATTGTTGTGGTCTTTTTATTCTTTTAAACAAAGTTTGTCACAGAGAAATGAAGTTAATATGTACACACCTATTCGTTTTTATAATAATTTAATTTGTGTTTTTTTTTTTTTTTTGTTGTGCAGGTTTAGCAAGGAAGTCAGTTTGCCTCATCTACCTGATATGGTATTTCCTAATAATCTTCTTATTCTGAAACATAAATCTGGTGCCACCATTGAATTTAATGCTATGGATGCATTAAAAAAGGTTCATCATGGAAAAATGAATTTAAAAATTGCTTGTTCCAGTGAGTGGAAAGAAGCAAGGTATTGAATAATATTATTGAATTATTTTATAAAATAAAGTTGTGTGTTAAGCAGTCATTGGATAAAAAGTAATTCAGATTTAGATATTAGTATAAATCCCTGTGTTAAAATTTGTCATTTTCTAGTTAAATTAAAACTAAAAAGTTGAATTTTTTTCTAGTTAATTCTGTAATAAATGTTAATATTAATGTAAAAAACTTATTGTAACAAAAAAAAAAAAAAAAAAAATAGCGCTTGTACTTGTGTAGTTATTGTAGAGTGTACAAATGTGTATGTGTAAGATTGCTCTTTCATTGCATTTGCAGTACATAAAAAATATCATATAATAATGGATTAGAATGAGCTTCTTGGAAGAGTTGAAAGGGATGATGAGGCCATAGTGATGATTCTCTTTGTGATTTCTGCAACAGAATTAATACTGAAAAGCTTGCATCAAGTCCGGAGAAAATGGGAAATAAAATAAAAACATTCAGTTCCAGAAGGTATTTAACATTAAGACATGTGCATTATTAAGAAGATTCCTGTACAAAGGATGAAATAGGATATCGGTTATTTGTTTTTTTTTATGTTATTGTCGTTCTATTCATCCACAAAAAAGCCTTCTTCCTGAGTATTCTAAAATTTATGCATCAATATAGTCACTCCATCCGCCCAGGAGTGTTCCAGATTCTCCATATATTTTTTTACCAGACAGTCATGTCCAGACATTGGAGGTTAAATTTCTGTGCTATCCTAATCACTGAACAAATTTTTAGCCAGATGATTGATATTTTATTATGATCAAGTTTACATGGAGTGTGCTCCAAATTTTCAATTAATTTCTGAGAGCTAACATTAAGTAATAGCAAGAAATCTTGTTTTATTGAAGATATCATGTAGACGGATCCACATTATATTTAATAATTCTGTAATTACTGGTATTATCAACATTCACTCAGCAATCTTTGATTTAATAATATTATCTAGTCTACAAATCATAATATTAGTACGATGGTGTACCTTCAGACTGGATTCCTTCGCATACAAGATCAATGCGACTAAGACAGATTGGCAGATTGACTGGCTCATTTAATGCATGAAAGTTATGAAGTGATGCAAATTTGATCACCTACTCACCACTTCTATCTTATATTATTACAACAGACAGATGATACCCTCTTAGTATTTTTTAATCCTTGTTTTATTCAGAACTCTTTTCTACCTACAAATACATTTGAGATAATCATGTGCATAGTTTTTCTTTATACTTGAGTATTTTGTATTTATTTTTTTTCTATAGAATTATAAAATTATTAAAAGTGAATAATTGTTTATTACTTTTTATTTTAATTCTGTATCTTTTGGTGAAAGGCCATTAAAGATTGGATGTTCATTTTTGCTATTTGAATTTGTCATTCGACTGTAATACTTTGTTTTTTTTTTTTTAACCTCCGGAACCACCGTTAAGGTATATCTTCAGAGGATGAGATGAATGAAAGTAACTTTCCCCCAATCTTATAACGTTTTGATTATCTATGGGACCAGTTCATAATACAAAGCTTCAACTATTAGCACTTATCTTTATATTATTTCAAATACTAGTATTTCTCAGATGTTATGAAACAATCAAGTTGTTAATAGGTGTAGTTTTACTTATATATTATGTGTATATTTTAGTTATCTAACGTATATTATTTATTTTTTTCAGACAAGATACTGGACTTGTAGATAATGAAATTGGATCATTTGATTGGACATTCAGCACAGACTACTGTGGGACATTAAGTGGTGAATGGATTATACATAATTGTCCTGATGTTTCAATCAATTGGGATCGACTTAAACAAAAAGATAAAATATTATTTTTTCATGAATTAACTCTTTTTGAAGATGAACTTCATGATAATGGAATATCTGTTTTGTCTGTGAAAATTGTTAGGTTCATATTTATTTATTCTTTTGTTTATTTTTAATAATACTATACATTTAATATACATTTTAATAATTATTATACATTTAATATACTTTATTAGTTTTGGTATGTTTATTTCGCTTGTTTAATGTAATATATAATTAAAATTTAGACTGATTTGGCTTATGCTATTAAAGTTATGAAGCTTACGCATGGTAAGCTCTATAAGAAGTGTGATTGGCTGTCATTTAGTCATTCTACTTTAATCCTGTGGATTACTTCTTCACAGACACCTTATGTTCATGATTTATTTTAAAATTAGTTTAAAATTCCTTTTTTTCAAATTTTATTGACTATAATTCAATGAAACTGTCAGGAAACATTAAATTAGTCTAATTAGATATATTCTCTATTTTTATTCATGCAAGTTGAAGTGATGTCACATAACTTAACTTTAGAAATAAAATTGAATGATGATTTTTAAAGTAGTTTGCTGTATATAGCTATGCTTTGTAATTTTAATCAATATACATAAATCAGAATCAATTTTCAGCTAAAATTTGAAAATATTCAAATATCTATTAGTGAAAGATTTTAAATGATACCAAAACATGTAATAATTGTTGTGTTTGTTCATTTCTAAGACTAGGCTAACCACTTTAAAAGTAAGTTATTAAAAATCTTAAACGGCCAAGTAAAAATATTAAAATATCTGTCTAATAAGGCTTTCCTTTAAAATAGAATGTATTCCAACTACAAAAAATTTTTGCAATATTAAACGTTATACTCAGAAACCAATAAAGTCAAACAGTGTAAAAGAAAATACATAAAATATGTTGTAAAACTGAAACAAATATTATTTAAAAAAATCCATTTTTTAAAAAAAAAAACACTCAGCTGTCATTAAAACTTGGAAGAATTGAAAAATAAAAACTTGGAAATATTCAATCATTCTTGTCTTTAATATTGTTTTTAATTAATTTATTGTAGTTTTTAAAATAATTTGTTGTTGCGTACAATATATGATAATAATAAAATGTATATACATAAGCCACGCAGTTAGTGGAAGTAAGTAAGTAAGGTTCATGGTAAAGTTCATGATATATTGTAATGCAACTAAGGATTAAATGAGTACTACTTGGATTACCATGTATTCTTTTGTGTTCCTACGAGTTTCAGATCTTATCTATATTTAAAGGGATCTTCTATTAAAATTTTGAAAAATAATTCAGATTTTATTTTCTTCAATTGTTGCTCCCAGAAATTTCAATAAAAGTGAAACTGTAATAATTAAATCATAAAAAAATGTTATGTCAGATGGGGAATGGCGTTCCTGGTGTTACAAACTTGAAAAAAGTTTATTTTTAAATTTGCTAAATATTGTATTTATTTGTGTTTTACATGTTGAATCTTTTTAATGAATACTCATTTTAGCTAATAAATTGCAAAAAAAAAAAATGTTCCTGTTAAAAAGAGATTGAACCCTGTTCCAAATTTAGAATATTTCACACAAAATTCAACTGATTGAAAATTCAAACTATTTTTGAAATTTTACTGAAAGGAATTATAAAGTTATCTGTTTCAGTATGTAATTAATCTGTGATTCAATTCATCACTACATGAAAAATGAAATTATAAAATGTAAGGCATTTTTGGTTTAGTCACTTCTTTTTTTAGGTAGTTATTTCAAGTCTTTATTCCAGACAGTTAAAATGAAAACACAAATAATATTACAGAATATAAGACAATTGTGTGAAGTAGGCACATTGCAGAAGTAGGCGAATGCCTTAATTAGTACATACTATTGTATAACTTACATACTGCATAACCATATTAAAATTAACCAAACAGTAGACCTTTATAAAACCTTCTTTAAATAAGTATCATCCTTAATAAAATCCTTAAATCTTTAAGCATTCTTATTAAAGTTAATCAAAGAAATTCAGTCATTTCTATTTCATAAATTGGATATTTCATGTGTACGTACAGTACTCCTTCTGAGCCACTGCGATCTAACATCCACAAGAATTTTGACACTACTAGAAAATCATGCAACATCTCCAATCCCCATTGCCACAAAAATGGGCACAATCCAGAAAAATTACTTTTTGTATGGCTAAAAGCTCATCTTAAGAATTACCACTTCTAATTTTCTCTATATAAATTAAAAGAATCTCTTTAATGAATATTGAAAGCTGAGTTACCAGTCTCTAATGTAAGTTATACTCTAAAATTTTCATATAATTTATTACTAATTTCTCCTGTTAAATTTCCCAAGCATGTGTTTAAGTCAAGAGCACCTTTTTCCAACACCTTAAACCATGGTAATCTAGTTATGATTATATATAAAGCCAATTTTTTTTAGTTAGACGATCACAAGGTAACTGTAGCAGTTACCTGGTGATCGTATACTTACAGGTATAGTTAATGGTGTGATATAACTTAATGGTGTATAAGTGAAGTTGCATTAAACCATTTTCCCAATAAAAAAACTAAGGCATAAAAAAATCACTGCTTAAAGTCATTTGTCAATAAAAGTTTTTAGCTAATTTTTTCAATTTCATTATGTTGCAAACTGCCTCAAATTTGTGCAGCACCATAATGTGAAACAGTCTGAGAAACCTTTCCAAAAATTTGTATTTTTGACTTTCAATTCAGAATTTTGTTATCTATTAAATCAAGCCAAACAATATTGGATCTAACTTAGGTTATTCATTCTTTCAATTGAAAGTTTTTAAATGAAAAGTTTGATGGTAGTGTCAGCCCAAGATAACCATTATTTACAATTTAAATTTTATTTTTCTGGAAGGACCACTTTTCATTCTTACTCCATTTGCTTCTGCCTTAAATACTATTCTAGACATATATATATGTATTTAAGTTCAGATTTAGAGATCCAAGTATTCATCTATACTGTTAATTATTTGCAAAGAATTAGCTTCTAAAGCAA
>JAAAKQ030222219.1:0-12217 GCA_010016005.3 Zanna intricata | reverse complement strand
TATTTAAGTTCAGATTTAGAGATCCAAGTATTCATCTATACTGTTAATTATTTGCAAAGAATTAGCTTCTAAAGCAAGTATCAGAATATCATTTACAAATGCCATTGCTTTAATCAATTCATGTTCAATACATACATTCCTGTATCAATAAAATCCTCAATATTTTTAAGAAAGAAAGATAATGTCAGGCTTAAAACACAAGCTCACTGGGCTGGTCTAGTGGTTAACAGGACATTGCAAATCAGCTGATTTCAAAGTCGAGAGTTCTAAGGTTCAAATCTTAGTAAAATAGTTACTTTTATACGGATTTGAATACTGGATCGTAGTTACCGTTGTTCTTTGGTGGTTGATTATTAACCACACTTCTCAGGAATGGTCGACCTGAGATTGTGCAAGACTACACTTCATTTTCATTCATACATATCATCCTCATTCATCCCGTAAGTAATACCTTACGGTAGTTCTGGAGGTGAAACAGGAAAAGTAAAAGGCTTAAAACACAACTCTTCTTAACTCCAGTGATTGTTTCAAACATCTTGATTGAGACAGATTAGAAAAGTAAAACAGAAAAAATCATCAGTTAACAAGTGCTTTACAGACCTCATTAATTTTGTACAAATAATCTCTTAAAATAATTTTAAAGACAATATCTGTCTATTAATTTTATTAAAGGCAGAGAACAGCCTCTGTTTTTCAAGTTAAATTTTATATTAATTGTTTAAGTTGAATTCATGTTGGTAAAGAAAAAAGGTTTTCCATGTTTTTATTAACCCATACTGCTCTACCCAGCCAGTTATTTTTTCTAATAACAATCCAGAATATAACTTGCTGACCATATTGTGAAAGAAATCTCCCTATAATTGGCAACTTCATTAACAATTTTTTTAAAAGATAGCTTCCTTAAATGTTAAAGTCCCCACTATGAATCATGAAACCTTCCCAATGGTGAGGGGGTTTGAGTGCTCAGTGATACAGAGTAGCTGTAGATGTAACCATATCGTAATAGTATCTGTAGAGAGCCAGTTTAGGGAATGATTCCTGAAAGAGGACAGTAGCGCTTTCAGTAGCTGTTAAGGGCATAGGTCATGAAGACTTACATGGCCATATTAACATCACTCAATCTAGTATAGTATATCTATACTATAGTATAGTCTAGTATAGCATAGTCCATTATAACTGCAAGCTATAAGTGACTGTAAATGTCTCATTTCATCAAATGTTTAAATCAGTAAATTAGCATACTATAAAATTGTTGATCTCAATAACGACAATTTAGATCTAGTTCCCATAAGTGCTTGAATTAAGGAGTTTCTTTAAGTATTATCTCAACTTGATCGTATTGAAGCCTTTAAACCTAGTTAAATCTAATTTCAACTACCACATGACATTTACTTCATCACATGATCTACCCTTGTCAAGATGATACTACAACTCTCAGCTATATGGACAACCATGCTTTCGGTAGTGTAGTCACCATCCAGCCAACTACTATATTGTTACCATTCTGAAACTGCCCTTGTCAAGATGGTGCTATAACTTATGGCTGCATGGATTAACATCATATGTATACTATAATTAAATGATTACTGTCAAAACTTTAACTTATTGAAAGAAAGATAAAGTTGGGAAATTTCACTCTTGTTTAGGGTCAATTTGAAACTTATTGAGCCAACAAAGTTCAACTACGTTTTTGCTTGGGAAGAAAATTAAGTTGCATGTGATCTGAGAATAAATCGGGTATTCACTTGAATGTAAAAAAAAAACTACTTTGTATTAAAGAAAAAAATTAAATTAACATAATATAACACAATTTTACTAATGACAAATGACCCAATTTACTAACAAGTGAATTCACCTTTGAAGTCATTAAACCTTCCCCCATTAATAATTAACCAAAATCATTTAAAAATTCAGGTAATCTTACACCATTAGAGCAAACTGATTTATTTTCTTTGGGTGGCCCCAAAGCTAAAGTAATACTTTAACTCTTAGTAAAGTAATACTTTAATTGCTTAGTAAAAGATTGCTCCTCCTGAACTGTAAATTGAAGCTTCTGAGAAGAACAAAATTATTTTTTTCTGATATCCATTCATATCAGTTCATATTATTATTCTCCCAATCATTACAGTTATCAACTCGTACAAGGAATACAATATTGCATTGTCTGTACAGAATACCTAATTGCATTTCCTCTGCGTCACATTTATTTAAAGACAAAAATTTAATCTTTATGGAACAACACTACTATCTATATTTCTGTAACAGACACTCTTCCAACATTGATTTTTCTTTCAAAGGTATCCTTATTGTGTGATATTCTTAAAACAATGGACATTACTTACAAATATTCTTCAAACCTTCAACAAAGGTTCAAACAAAAATTTTGAAATTTTAAAGGAATGAATATATAAATGAAGAGATAAGAGCTTATTCTTCATTTTCAAGCCATCTATGTTGTATGCCAATGTTAGGACTAAATTCTTAAGTCACCATTCTTAATTAGCATTATACCCTGGCTTATTTATAATAATTTATATAATTATATTTTAATGATTTATCTACCTTGTTTTTTATTTTACTGACTGTTTGTAATGATTCTTAATATTATCTGTTTTTTTTTTTTTTTTTAATTATATCAAGATCAATTGTTTCTTTACTTGCACAGAAATCTTTTATCAATTTATCCAGTCATAATATTATGGCATATTTCCCTTGCTTCTGCATTTCAATTACATCCAGGTATATCTGCGCTCTCCTCTCCCCCTCCCCCTCCCACAAATAGACTTCCTTTCTATTGATCATAAGCATTCTCAATATCTGTAAACCTGAAGACTTCTAGAATTTTATATGTTCTTACTTTCTTGTACTAAGTTATGTAGTCATTAGATCTAGTAGATATTTTGCCAAGTTTATTCTAAAACATTTTAGAGAAAAAAATTTTTTAATTTTTTATTAGTTATTCCTTACCTTATTTTCTTTTTGTTTGATACTGTACCTGGATATACAACTGAACTCTGAGTAATCATTCATGATTATTATTCAATGATCATTTTGAGAAATGATTTCTTTCTTTTTTTCTTCTGTTTAGCTTCCAGAACTACTGTATTCTATTACTTACCACACAGTAAGAATAAGGTAATGATTATTCTTACCAAGGAAGAATAAGCTCTTATCTCTTCATTTATATATTTATTTCTTTAAAATTTCCATACATTCTTAGAGGATGAATGAGGATGATGTGAATTAAGTGTAGTCTTATACTATCTCAAGTCGACCACTCCAGAAAAGTGTGGTTAACTGAAACCCAACCACCAAAGAACTCCGGTATCCATGATCTAATATACAAATCCATATAAAAGTAACTTCCTTTACTAGGATTTGAATCTTAGAACTCTTAAACTCTTAACTTCAAAATTAGCCGATTTGCAATTTTGCATTAACCACTAGACCAGCTTGTGGGCTTTGAGAAATGATCTAAGTTAAGTGTTCTGTAGTATTATTTATCTTCTAGAATTTTAAAATTTTTTGATTTTTTAAATTTATGACAATGCCAGTAGAATTTCTGTTTTCATTGAGTTACTGGTTGCTATTAGCATTGAGTAAGTGTGTAGTGAAGGAATATCACTTATAATTAATTAATATATAACTCAAAAATTTGAAAGATGATGTATAATTTAGAACTTTTTTTTTGTCATATTATTATTTTATCAATTACTCTTAAATTTTGTGTGTATTGATTTTTCATGCGGATGTGAAATTTTTTTTTTTGCAGAGGGTAATGGAGTGGGGATTTTTCCTTTTGATGAGGTATTTTCTACGTGTTGATGGGGTTATGATTCGTGTTAATGACACAAGATTTTATCATGAATTTGATGCAGATTACATTGTGAGAGAAATTACTACCAGAGAAGTAAAAATATCCGAATTGAATGTGGGTTTATCATATTTTTGTTTTCATTTTAATCTATTCCTTTTATTGTGTCAATTTTTTAGGTCTAAAAATTATGCTTGATAATTTTTCATTTTGGTCAAACATTCATTCATATGTATTAAATAAATGTGATATATAGTCATCATGAAAGATTAATCACATCTGAAGAGTTATATCTTACAACTCCTAAGGGGAAGAAGAGCTATACTTTATATATATATATATATATATATACACATACATACACACGCACACGCACACACACACACACACATACACACATACATATATATATATACACATATATATACACATATACATTATATATATTATTTTATATATGTAGCATTAGAGAAATTATAAGTATTTATATAGTTAAGGACTATTTACTATTTCATTGTAATTAAAAAATTCTAATACATATTTTTTAAATAAATTATAATTTGAAATTTTTATTTGATTTTTTTAAGAATTTTTACTATTTTGTTTATGTATAATAGAATTATTTTATTTTTATTAACTGACCCCCCCCCTCCCCACCAGAAATACCTGATAATACTGTAATAGAGTCTAGAGAGTAGAAAATAAATTTTGAACGGTAAGAATTTTGCTTAGTATAGATAATAAGAAAACAATATATTTTATTTGAAATTTCACAATCCCAGCTTAAATGTTGTTCAGTGACAATTCCTAAATAGTTTTTATAACATTTTCTTTGAAAAAAATTCATTGCTAACAACATAAAAATCGGTAGAAATACAGTCATAATTCATACTAGAAATTAAATTGACATTCTTACATTTAGAGCTAACTTATTAGAATCTAACTATAGTTTTAATTCAGTAGGTTGATTTTCCAATTTTATAAACTTCAAATCAAGAATTCCATAATGTGTTGTAACTGTCATCAGCATAAGATAAAATTTTACAATCACGATTTTGTAGTTCAAATATGTCATTAATATAAATTAATAATAGACTCAAGAATGTTTCCCTGAGGAATACCAGTATTCAAATCTTGAAGGATGTTTTTTATTCCATTAATTTTAACATATTGTTTTCTGTCCAGCAGATAATTTTAAAGTAACTGAAGAGGTAAACCTCTGATACCAATTTTTTCAGGCATTTCAATTAAAATTGTCTGGTCTGCAGTAGCGTTTTCTGGCTTTAGACAGATCCAAAAATGTAGCAGCTATTGGTTTACTTTTGTCAAGAATTTAGTAAATGATGTCAGTTAAGTCAGAAATCGCATCTTTAGTTCCGATATCCTTTCAAAAATCATGTTGTGAGTTGGAGAGAATATTATATGAATTCAGGGAATTCAGAATTCTATTATGGAATAGTCTTTCATGTATATTTGCAAAATTATAAACAGGGCAAATAGGAAATTTCCAGGATTAGTTTTATCATCAGCTTAAAAATTGGTATATCCTCAGCCATTTTCAATTGATCTGGGCATGTACCAGTATAGTAGCTTAAATTTTATAGATATTTAAAGCTTCAATAAATTTAATATTATTGCTTAAATATTTTATCACAATAACTTTTACCACCTAATTTATTTTTCAATCTAATATTTATTTTTAATTTTTAATTTATTTTTTATATAACAGTTCCTCTTTATTAATCATATTTAGTAAATATTATCTAATATAGTTTTTTTTATGTCATCAGTATTTTCAAAATGGGGTCCTTCCATCGCTGTATTATTGTTATTGAAGTAGGATTTTAGTAGTATTATTAAAGTCCATTTTCTATTTGTTTTGTTTTGATACTTATGTACAATCTTAATTCCGTGTTGATCATCTTTCTTTGTATTATGTTGCTTTCCACCTCGTATTGTTTTAATATTCATTTTTTCAATTTAATTATGATGTATCCATAAATTCTAATTCAGTTAAAATCTTTTTAGTTTTATTTATATCTTCACTTTTATTGCATTTAATCATAATATTATATCTTATAAATAATTTTTAGTTATATTCTGGTTTCTTAACTCATCTTTTGTTTTGTTTTATTATAAGTCTCCTCATATACTTTATAGTAATATTTAGCAGATTATTTATTATTTAGGATGAATATTTTTTGTAACTTTATAATATGACCTGTCCTGTACAAAATTTTCTTGAGTTTTGATCTTACTTTGTAGTAGAATAATATTTTCCTGTAATTGTGCAGTAAGATCTTTTAGTATAATATTTTTATCACGTAATTCAAAATGAATATTATTTAAATATTCAATTTCCTTGATGAATTCATTAGTTTTAGTTTCAGATAAAGAATTATTTTTCTTCAACTGATCAGATTTTAACTTATCCAGGTGATTTGGGGCTGTCATTTTACAGTTAGTGAGTTGTTATTGAAGTAAGATTAAGTTTGGCAATTCTGGATTTGAAAAAAAAAAGTATATATCTAACTATTTTATAAATTGTAAAATTTGAAAATTTTGTGTTTCAGATTCCTCCAACTGCAATGACAGATCAAAACAGTCTTGTACCTGAGATACCATTAAGGAGAACTATAAATGAAAAAATTATTTTTAAGAAATAACTCATTTAGGCTGTTTTTTTTATTTGTTTTACTGTTATCTTTATTAAATAGGTGAGCTTTTTTTTTATATTTCATCTGCTTTTATATAAGTGTATTAATTTCTTATATCTTGAGACTCTTTTTAACAAAATTAAATACTGCATTTTTTATGGGTATATTTACAAAGGTGGTTATACTCCTAAATCTGTTGACTAATACTGGTGCTGCTAGTCATCTTCAGTGTTGTGCAGTATTACTCATAAAAATAAAATTTTATTGCTTTTTGTGTGAATGGAACATAAGGGACAAGACAAATCATTATATCATGAAGGGGTGGCTAAAGCGTGAAGCACTTTCATTTGGAGAGAAAAATATTGTACATCCCCTACTAGCTAACTCAGCAATGATTTTTTTACTTCCACTCCATATAAGATTAGGGTTTTTCAAAAACCCTAATCAAGGCTATGGATAAAACTGGTGCTGGCTTTCATTATTTTAAAGAAAAATTTCCTTGTGTTATTGACTAAAACCAAGGGAAGAATTTTTCTTTGGTCCCCAAATAATAACTTTGATAAGAGATGACAAATTAGAAGATCTGTTAAGCCAAGTCAAAAAGTCCTTGTGTAGGTGGTCATTTGATCAAGTGTTGTACAAAACATTTTAGGAAATCATAAATCTCCCCAACTACTGTAGCATTGCGATTGAATTATTACTGTTGTACATACGTTTCCTAAATGTGTCCCTAAAAATTCATTTTGTGGATTCACTCCTGAATTTCTGTTTGAACAATCTTGGCACTGTCAGTGAAGAGCATGGGGTATGCATCCACCAGCAAATTCAGCATGGAAAACAGGTACCAGTGACAGTAGAGTGTAAGAATGCTCACAGATTTGTTGGACAAAGAGGGATGTTCCAGATGTGAAATACAAAAAGGAAAACAAGTATTAGTGCATTTTTGGTAAGTGGAATAGTACCCTTCAAATATGTAAATAATTATTTCATTCAATGTATCATAAAAACGTGGTGGATGATTGAGAAAATCTATCTACACATTTTTATTAGGAGAAAATTATATTAGGATCACATTTTTTTCCTTAAGCAAAAAAAAGTTCATTTTTGATTTGGGAATCTTTAACTATCTTACATATTTCTGTTTTATGACCTTGAGAAAGAGTAGTAATTTCTACTTTATTTCTTTTGTGAAGGTAATTTTAATCAGTTTCATTTGGAACTGGAGAGAACATCCCTTGGTTATGAGATATATCAGTATACATTCAATATTGTGGGTGTCCAAAAAAGAACTCTGGGATGTAAATAAAGAATATAGTTTTTATTTTTCAGTGTTTTATGCATAATCTTGGAGCAACAACAGTTAAGTTTTAGTTTACAGTCTGTCTTATAGTGGCTGCGATAGACTGTTGCTCAAGTCAAGCTGTTATGAGCCTGGGTTTCAGTACTAGAGCGTCGCATAAGAGAAACACAGTGCTTGTACTGGTTCATAGATTCAAGATCAGCGAGCGACTTCCAAAGAAATTATATGCAAGTCTATCACAGAAATTCTCCTAGTGAAAGGGGCATTCTGAAAAGAAGGGCACTCATCAGGTATACCTAAAAGACAGCCAAAAACACAGAAAGAAGAAAGAATTCGATTGTCTTTCCAGTAATCTCAAAAACATTCAGTTTGTAGTATTAATCATAAAATAAGAATTTCTAAAAGTGGTGTTCATGATGTTGTTCGCAAGTGATTGAAACTTTGTGTACTGTAGCTACTCCATGAAATTAAACCTAATGATAAGCCACAAAGAGTTCATTTAACTTTTTTTTTTTTTAATGATTATGTTAGACTTTATTTCTGCTTATGAAAACTACTTGCAGCTTACTTTATTTTTCGATGAAGCAACATTTCATGTTCATGGAGTCATAAATTTCACTGTTCATGTAGTCATTATTTTTATGTATGGAGCTCAGAAAATGTACATGAATGTGTGGAATTTGTCTGCAACTGTCCGAAAGTGAATATCTAGTGTGGTGTAATGAATAGTCAAATCTTTGGGCCGTTCTTTTTTCATAAGCAGACTATTGTGATTGTAGCATACTCAGACATGTTAGAGAACTTTTTTCACCGAGATTAAAAATATGGAGGGCCTAATTTTCCAACAGGTTGGAGCCCCTCCACATAAAGCATAAGTTATATGGACTATACTCAACAAGTTCCCAGAAGGCTGGATATGTAGAGAAGCTTCTATTTCTTGGGCACTGCAAAGTCTTAATCTGATGTGATGGATTTCTTCATTTGGGGCTACGTAAAGGACATCATACACCAAGAAAAATTCCAGCCAGTTGAGTTGACTACCTGCGCCAAAAAAATTATAGTAGCTGTGAAAGCATCCATGTAGATATGCTCTCCAAAATATGTGTAATAAAACTTAAACGTTTACAATTCTAAATGTAATAAAGCAAATTTAATTTAAAACTATCAAACTACCTTTTTCAATTAAATTCTTTTTCGGATATCTTGGTATTTGTAGTGCTTAATTTTGATTGGATGCACAGTAAGTGTTCTGCCATCAAAGTGCTGTGTTTTGTATGGGAGTTATTTATGTTTTATAAAATATTAAATTTACTTCAAATAACCTGTTATAAAATTTAAGCTATAGCTAGTAGTAATCTAATACTGGTTTATAATACTATCTGGTATCTAATACTGGTACTAATCTATCTAGTATTAACCTAATTGTGGTGAATTGGTTGATAATAAATCATATTAAGATGGAGTTTTTTTTATGATAAAAATTACAGCTTCTTGAATTTCTGAATATTTATTATCTAACAAACATTATGGGGTTTGTTTGACAAGTTCTGATCTGAACCTTTTTTTAAACTAATTGACTGTGAAGATATCTTTTCCATAACGTAGTTGTTTTAAACATTGGCAATATTTTTAGTTGTAAGAATGTCTGTAATAAAAACAATTTTTTTTTCTTAGTGATGTGAGCGAATGATTTGTATATAACACAATATCGACTTCCCTACAATAATTTATTTTAACACAACAAATATTTATAATGCTTAACAAAATCTACATGAAACAATTTTTAACTTTCGCGCAGTGAAACCACTTGGAACAACGTCACATGAATGAACCAATCCATGGGTCCATCGACCCGCTTATATACTGTTAGCCGACATCTAGAAATCAGTAGAAAATTCTATTTGCTTCTATTACAAATATCGTCATTATTTATAAATACAATTAATTCTAAACAATATAACTAATTAATTTAATTACAAAACTAAAGTTTATCAATGTAATTTGCCAAATAAAACTTCATTCTTTTGTAAAAATAGCAATTCAAACAAAAATACAACTTTACTGTTTCTAGTACAGTCCAGTACATCTAGTGCTCTCTATAAGCTTCTAGCAAGTTCAAAATCTAATTACATATGCAAAGATTGAATTATTTAAATACTATTAACGTACAAATGAAATAATATCAACAAAATTCTATTATTAAATATAGAAATGAAATTTTATTAACAAAATATTATTATTAAATATTATTAACATAACAGTTTAACAATGTTTATCATTTTAATTAGTTATAAATTTATTTTGTGGACTTCAATATATATGGGGAGTTATAATAATTTTTATTAAAAACCTTGTACTACAACATTAGTTATTTATAGATTCTCTCATGCTCATTTTTTGTTTTAGTAGACTGGTAGTATATATTTGTGATCTTTGATAGTTTAGTTGTAATTAAATTATTTTGATTCAAAGGTAAAGCTTCTGTTTTACAGCAAGGAAAGCATTTACATTCCAGAATCTCAAATTTTATAAAATAGTCCCTGCATATCTGTATATGATTATTTTTGGATAAAATTTACTTTATAAATTATATCTCATTTTAAATGTTTATTTGTAAATTTTTAAATTATTATGTAGTTTAATTATATCTATTTATTAGTTTTTTAAGGTGACATGTAATGATAATGCATTTATTCTTTACAGATCATTCTTATCAATATATAGAAGTGAGACTTCACTTACTTAATTGAATGTATGTAAGTAAAGGAAAATTTGTCTTTGTTGTGGTTTGTTAATGTTTTTGTGCTGTAAATAATTTTAATATGAGCTATAATAATCGTCATTGTACTTCAGGTATTAAAATTACATTTTTTTAATATTCTGTGTTCTATATATTTAAACCTTCTTGTTGTTGTTTCTTTTTAACTGTTGAATTTACTTTATATTCTGTGTTGACTATTCCTGATTAGTATCTAATCATAAGCACATATCTTCATTGCTAAAAAAGGTGTGATTATATGCAAGTGCAGTCAACAAGTAAAATCCTAGTATTTGCACAAATCATCACATTTGTAGAGTGTACATTACATAGTACATTACAGGGAGTGTACATTATCATAGTACACTCACCTGAATGTACTATGATAATGTTAAAGTTGTATATATGAGTTAGAGGCTTTATGAAAATGAAACAATCTAGGAAAATTTAAAACAAACAGTTTCATCCATTAAATTATTTTATTCTCCTTTACGTTTTTTTTTTATCTTTTATTTTTATGAAGTAAAGGAGACATGGATTTTTTAGCCAAAAAATTTTGGTTTTGATTTTAACCATTGGTAAGTAAAAACTTGGACGAGTTTATAATTTCCAGGATTAGTTTTATCATCAGCTTAAAAACTGGTATAACCTCAGTCATTTTTAATTGATCTGGGCATGTACCAGTATAGTAGCTTAAATTTTATAGATATTTAAAGCTTCAATAAATTTAATATTATTGCTTAAATATTTTATCACAATAACTTTTACCACCTAATTTATTTTTCAATCTAATATTTATTTTCTTTATTTCAACATTTTTTTATAGGTCTAATATAAGTAGACCTGATTTTACTTTTTACTCATGTGGTTTCTGTTCCAGTTATTTACGTTAATATTTTTTGTATACTGCCCACAATACAAAAAATGGTTGTTGAAATGATCAGCTAAATTTATCAGTTTCAATCAACTCATTACTTGTAAGACATTTTAATTTATTAATTTGTATATTTTTATATTATTTTTCCTATTTTCTTATTTACACAATTCAAAATTTTTTGTTTGAATTATTCTGTAGCTTAGTAACTTTATTTCATTCAGATTTATTTGTGTTCAAAGTTTTATGTGAGCAACCAGCTGATTCTGTTACCTTATCATCTTTGAAATTCTAGATCACATATAACTGTTTTGAGTTATCTAGTTTGTGTTTGTAAAATTGTATATTATCTTTAGATCTGTATGATTATACAAACATGGGACACATTTCCCCATTATTTCATATTGACAAATAAGAACTGATAAAAGTTATTAGTAATCATACATTTTTGAAGGAATTTTATTTATTAAGAATTTACGTGTAGAAAGGCCATTAAAAGTAGTGAAAACTTGCTTTATCAGCAGGTCCGTTCTTTCTCTTTTCTAATAGTTTGTTAGCTCTACAAATTGTCAAACCTTATATATGTATATTCATATTCTTTTCTGATCTATATTCATCTACTTCTAGTCTACATGTTATCTTCCACATATACATGTGTACTTCATGATCTTAATAAATTCCTTAAATATGTACTAAAAATAGGTTATATTTAAATATTTAATATGTCATAGTTATTGGTAATTATAATTTTGTTAAATTTATTATTTATTAGAAAAAAGGTGGGTCTACGGCCTGTGGTGAAAATTTTACATGA
>JAAAKQ030222208.1:0-11439 GCA_010016005.3 Zanna intricata | reverse complement strand
CAAAGAACACCAGTATCCACAATCTAGTATTCAAATCTGTATAAAAATTTTTATCTTTACTAGGATTTGAACCTTAGAACTCTCGAATTAAAAAAAAAAAAAAAAAAAAAAAAACCTGGTGATACTACAAGGTATCACATAGATTACATCATAGTTAAACAAAGGTTTAGAAATTAACTCCTCGATTGCAAAGCATATCCTGGAGCAGACATTGATAGCGACCATAATTTTAGATAATGAAATGTATAATGGGGTTTAAAAGCCTGAAGATATATCGTTAGAATTTAGAGAAGCTTGAGAAAAAAAATAGTAAAAAAGAATTTTGAGGAGGACATTGCGAGAAGTCTGAGTAAAAACGTTAAGGTGGAAAATATAGACGAAGAATGGGAGAATGTTATAAAGGAAATTTTTAAGTCAGCAGAGTGAACTTAGATGGAACAAAGATCAGAGGATATATTACAGCTAATGGATGAACGTAGAAAGCATAAGAATACTAGTGATGAAGAAGGTAAAAGGAACTACTGACTGTTGAGAAAAACTATAAAGAAGAAGTGCAGATTAGCAAAAGAGTAGATGGAAAGAGAAATGATCATTGGTAAAATAGATGGAGTATACAGGAAAGTTAAGGAGAATATTGTGGTACACAAATTAAAAGCCAATAATGTGTTAAATAAAGATGGTATACAAATTTATAATACAAAAGAAAAGACTGATAGGTGGGTGGAATATATTGAAGAGTTATAAGGAGGAAATGAATTAAAAACTGGTGTTATCGTGGAAGAAGAGGAAGTCGAAAAGTATGAAAAGGGAGATGCAATACTGAGATCTGAATTTAATAGAGCATTAAAGGATCTGAATGGGAGAAAGGCTTCTGGGATAGACGGGATACCAGCAGAATTACTGCGCAGTGCAGGTGAGGAAGTTATAGATAGATTATACAAACTGGTGTGTATTATTTATGAAAAGGGGAAGTTCCGTCAGATTTCAAAAACAGTGTTATTGTCATGATTCAAAAGAAAGCAGGAGCAGATAAATGTGAAGAATACAGAACAATTAACTTAACTAGTCATGCATCAAAAATCTTAATTAGAATTCTGTGCAGAAGAACTGAGAGGAGAGTGGAAGAAGTGTTAAAAGACCAATTTGGTTTCAGGAAAGGTATAGGACCAAAGGAAGCAATTTTAGCGCTCAGATTACTAACAGAAGGAAGATTAAAGAAAAACAAACCAACATGGCATTTATAAACTTACAAAAAGGCATTTGACAACGTAAACTGGAATAAAATGTTCAGCATTTTAAAATATTTAGGATTCAAGTATAGAGATAGACGAACAACTGCTAACATTTACAGGAACCGAACTGCAACAGTAATAGTCAAAGAACATAACAAAGAAGAGCTAATAAAAAAGGGAGTCTGACAAGGATGTTCCCTATCCCCGTTACTTTTTAGTCTTTACATAGAACTAGCAGTTAATGATGTTAAAGAACAATTTAGAATCGAAGTAACAGTTCAAGGTACAAAGATAAAGATGCTATGATTTGCTGACGATATAGTAATTCTAGCATAGAGTAAAAAAGATTTAGAAGAAACATTGAATGACATGGATGAAAACCTATGCAATAACTACATGAACAAAACAAAAGTAATGAAACATAGTAGAAATAATATAGATGGACCACTGAATATAGAAAAGGAAGAGAAAAGATTATGGGGGTAGAAGAATTTTGTTATTTGGGAACTAGAATTGCTAAAAATGGATGAAGCAGGAGAGATATAAAATGCTGAATTGTACAGGTGAAATGAGCTTTCAGCAGAAATATAATTTGCTTACATCAAAAATTAATTTAAATGTCAAGAAAACATTTTTGAAAGTATATGTTTGGAGAGTAGCTTTATATGGAAGTGAAACTTGGACAATCTGAGTACCTGAGAAGAAAAGATTAGAAGCTTTTGAAATGTGGTGCTGTAGGATAATATTAAAAATCAGATGAGTAGATAAAGTAACAATTGAAGAGGTATTGCAGAAAACTGATGAAGAAGCATTTGGAAAAATATAGTTAAAAGAAGAGACAGACTTATAGGCCACATATTAAAGCATCCTGGAGTAGTCGATTTGATATTGAAGGGACAGGTAGATGGGAAACATTGTACAGGCCGGCAATGTTTGGATTATATAAAACAACTTGTTAAGGATGTAGGATGTACCGAAATGAAATGACTGGCACTAGACAGGGAACCTTGGAGAGCTTCATAAAACAAGTCAAATGACTGAAGACAAAAAAAAATCTTAATTATTTTAACTGACAACTTGATAGAGTAATTTTTTATTAATTACTTTTTCTAAATTTAAATTGTTAAAATGGGGATACATTTCAACTCTTATCCAGAAACAAGAAGTCATAGACCATCTTAAATTGATTTTTTTTCTGACATTAAATTGCTTTAATTAACTGATTCGGAACTGTCTATTAGACTCCAAAATGATTCATTACTAGGAGAGAAGATAGTTTCAACATCTGTCAAAAGGGCAGGAGGTAATAAAATTTTAATTTTTTTACAAAGGAATGTTTTATTCAAATAACTAACAAAGACTTTGAAATCTCAATTTTTAAAAATTTTACATTATAATAAATCATTAACAGTATTTTTCTTTAAATAATTAGCATCAAAAGGGTAGATATAATTTTCCCCAATATACCACTAACAAGAAAAGGGTTTACATTTTTAAGGTTAATGGAAATGTTGAAAAATTTCAGCACTGCTTCTTTTTTTTTAATGATTAATTCACTGAATAACTTGAAGCCTTGGTTTTGAGAACTGTCAAGTCTGACCAGGATTAAAAATCCGATACTACAAAAATTTTATGCATTTTTACTACAGAAAAGCAATTTTTTTTTTTTAATTTTACAGAAAAACTGTGAATAATATATTATATTGAAGAATAAGGTGGAAAATCAAGCAGAAGAATACAAATTAATTTGCAGGAAACTATTAAGAAATAATACTTGAATAAAACTGAGTTAAAAAGAACAAGAAAAAATTACAAAAATATCAACATTTTTTGGTAAAGGTTTCAGAAAAAAAAAATTATGCAGGATTTTTTTTTAAGCACATTTTATCCTATTATTTATTTACAGTGGTGCCTCACGTATAGGCACTGTGGAATTGCAGCAGCCCCTATTTCCACTTGATATTATCAATAACATTTAATATAATGAGTCCTTTTTTCTGTAATTTATTCTTTATACTTGTACAATATATAATCCTTATGCTTAATGTCAGCCATCGCCAGTTTATGAAAAAGATACAAAAATCTTTGTATAGAACTGTGCGCTTCACAGTTCCAGCAGTGTGATGTTTGACTGTTGTGCGCATAAGCACATTGAAAGCTGCACGCAAGGCTGCAAGGGAGATAGAGCACTGCAATACCGACCTGGCACGTTGGTGGGAGTTTTTTTTTTTTTATTTCACATGTGTGTGGAATGTTCCTTGTTCATTCCCTTTTCTATTTTAAATGGATGGAATATGAAAATGGTTTGATTGTTTTTCAGACTGATCAGAAGATGGTGGAAAGCAGGAGCTCTTTGATTGTTAAATCTGTCAAAAAACACGCTGGAAGGGCGAAAGAAGAGGTAATTAGTAAAAACTAATTAAGCATTTGTTTCTGTAAATGTAGAGATTTAAATTAAGCACCATTGGACTATAGTGTTTTTAAGCAGACATTTTATTAAGTTATTATCTAATAATACTAAAAAATATTATCAATATTAATGACATTTTATTATTTATTCAGTTAAACTGAATACAGTTTTTAAAAAAAATGTGCTTAAAAACTGTTTACCATATTCTTGAATGTAATAAAGTGTAGAATTAGATTATTATCCTGCTTCCAGCTATTCTATTTGATTAATTTTTTTCAGTTCTTTTATGTTACAGAAAATTTTAACCATAGTCTTTTAGCTTCTTTCATAAGCAATATAAAACGTTATAAGTGACAATGCAATAATATGATTCAATATAATTACAAAAATAAATAAAATTAAATGATAAAAGGAATAAATAATAAACATAATTAAAAAATATTACAGAAACACTAAGAAAAGGTGTGGCAATAATACATTAAAAACACATAGTGTGTGAGCAATATGAAATTACACGCCAATGTTTGAAAAAGTATGAGATTGTGCTCTTTGCACTTTTATACATCATAATTCAATATACATACAAATAATAACCCATTATATTCTAAATATTATAACACATAACAATTTAACATACCAACATCAGTTCAAATTTTTCACTTAGAGTTTCCTCATCCATCTGTTCTATAAAGTCCGCCTGTTCTTCTGTTTCATTAAAATCTGATTCAGACCGTGGCCGTGGGAGCGGGCCCCCCGTGCCACGGACCCCAGTCTTTTTCGGCCGGAATATTGTCTCGAGCTGTAAAAAAAAAGAATTAAACTTATTAAAAAACGAAAAATAAATAATAATAAATTAATTAATAATATACATATTTTACAATTTACAACCTAATGTTTTTCCATCACTCAAAACGTCTCACAGAGAGCATACGGTTAATCAAAGGGTATGAAGTAAAGATTTAATTTTTTAATATCCTAAGTCATTTAAAGTGCTTTTAGAACATCAAAAAAATAAGATAAAACTGAGTCCAGTTTCATAACATGCTATTAACATTTGTTTGCAGCTAATGTTCAAAATCGTTGATGTCACTTAAGATTAAAAAGAAAAAAAATTTCTAACAATTACATACACAGAACTAACAAAAATAAATATTATATAATAACTATATCAATAACTTTGATCATTTTTTTTTTTTATGATTATGGATGTACTCAAAATAGTGATAGGAGAAAATAGTTCGGTGATGAAAGTACAATTAAGGTAGATAAATCAGTCAACCACCCCATAAGTATTTGCTGATGAGGAATTCAGATGATAAGAACAATAAACAAAATTGAAATAATTAGAGGATATTATTTATATTAAAGGATATAAGTAGAAAAAGGAAATTAAAATAAAAACACATGTTATTAATTATACGAAATACAGATGAATAGATAAATGTGATTATGAAAGAATAATTAAGGACAGATAAGAATAGATACAAAGAAAAAACCGATAGGTAAGTAAACATTAAGAAAAAGATAACTGTTACGTGGAAATGATGTAGGTAACAAAGGAGCAAGAGATGAGGATTATCAACAAAGCAGCTATATCATAACTTTAGAAAGTAGAAGTGAAAGAGAAGTAACAAACTATGCTTAAATTAAGGTTGAATTGAAATAACTCAAATCACACGGTTTAGATTACAATCGCAAACATTATAATTACTTTAATCATTTTTTTTTTATATATATTTACTACTCTTTTATAAAAATTACCTCTATGATTTTCAGAATTACTGTCGAATGCATTCTTAAATAAATGATTTGCTTCATTCTGTGGTATAAATGTTTTGTTATCATCATATGAGAGATGATATAATATAATACAAGTCTTCGATGTGACAAGTGCATGTTTATTGTCAGTATAAACTTTTAAAGTTGAAAGTTATAAACACAAAATACTCATATGCTTCATTTATAATGTAAATGAGCCAAACCTAATAAGACGATTTATCTTACTGAATGAAAGCACTATCTACATAGCACTTTAGCAGACACCATACACAAAGTTATTATAAATTACATGTAGAATTTACTAATGAAAAAAAAAAAAAAAAAATTTAATAGATTAATAATCAATAAAATTACCATAACTTAAAAACAGTGAAAGTTTTTTAATTTGTACTAAGTAAACCACAAACCGCATTAGAAAATACACAATGATTTAACATCAAGAAATTTTCAAGGTAATGCTTCATAGTAATAAAAAACGTGTGTGCATATCAATCACGCGCCCGCACGCACGCGCACACACACACACAAATTTAAAGCTATATATGTCAGTTTAATTATCCCATTCAATACCAGTAAATAAAAATTTATACTAACCTTACTAAGACTACTCATATTATAAACAAAATTTAACAGATGAAATTCAACAAATTGTATATAAATTCAATATAATTATACACTACTTAAATACAAATAAAAATTATTATGTGTATTGTAAAAAATACAACAAAATAATTGTGAATACGAAAACGTTTAAATAATTATAAAACATCATTCATAACTAACAAACATAACTGAATCACTGGAACAGAGGAAACTGTAATAATACTTAACAGCGTTATCTGTTGACTTATGTTATCAAACTAAATATGACTATACTATCGCTTACTCACTTTGTTACTTTATCATTTATAAATTAATCATTCAATATAGATTTAAACAAAAATTACAAAATATAGTCCCCTCAAAATATTATAAGGAAACTGATAAATAAAAATGTTCATCCTGGAGTAATATAAAAATTAATTTTTATATATTAACATTAGAAACAATTTTTTAAAAAATCAACAAAAATAAATGAATTATTTTATACTTTACTCAACAATCAGCATAAATTAGAAATTAGAGGTCTTGCACATAACCTTAAATAACTCCATACTATAAAATTTCAATTATTACATATAAAATATATCACGTCCAACAAAGATGTTTACATCTTTGATCAGTTATAGACAGTTAACCGACTTCACGTTATAATTATTGATTTGGTTGAATTTTCCACAAACAAACAAATAACACAAAATATACACTGTACGATACCAGCCAATTTTTATTGTGGACAAACAAAAGAATGACTTTAATATAATATATAATAATATTATTAATATAACATATGTGGTGCTATAACTATAATGGTCATAAGTGACCTGACATAAGGCACCAGTCTCTCCTAAAAATGACATAGGCATTCCCAACAATAAAAATACCATGCTTAGATAGGAAAGGCAAGAAGCGAAGCTGTTTCTCATTCTCTTTTACATAAATGTACATATACCGGTCACATATCACCTACTGAAATGGAAATTGTATTTAACTACAGTAAGTGGCCAAATAATGATGAACATCAAAGAGACTCTTGAAAGGCTACTCCTCATCATATCTAAGGTGCTTTACACGCATCATATAGCAGTTAGAAACACAAGGATTGATGGTATTGCTACCATTGTTTTCTTTGAGAAACAACAAATAATTTTCACTGCAACTGCTAAGTAAGGGAAATTTTTAGCATACTTATCAAAATTAAACCCTTAGTTTGTCTTATGATACCCAAATAACAATAGGACAAAGATAACAGACATTTAAATGTATTTCATCATCATATTATTCTAAACAGTACTGTTTTAGATTTAAGTCAGTTGATTTCCCACAAATTATAATTCGGCTCATTTTGGAAAAAATTGTAAATCTGTTACTAAATGACAAAAATTTTAAACTTAACTTTGTGATATATAATTAAAAATGACAATACAAAAAAGTGGATTAATATTAAAATATTTGTAAATGAAGAAAGGTTATCAAAAGTATTAAATAAAATACTAATGGCTTAATAATTCTGAATTGTAGATAAGTTCATATTGTTTAATATACATACATGAAGATATGTACTTATAAATTTACAAATAACCATGGGGAAATATATAACAGCTGTTGAATTATTATAGATTTAAAAATAATACTTGCATCACTTTTAAAACAACAAAAATTATAATTCAAAGTATTATACTTATAACTATCTACTTCTGCACTCATTTCAGCAAACTCTCTCTCTCTCTCCCTCCCACCCACCCACACGAAGGTCGCAGTCTGACAGAACAATGAGTTTTCGGGGGCATACGTAAGGAGAAAAGACAGTATTTTCTATAACCGTTCTGAACCGAACGGCAGAAACGCTAAAAGATTGTATCATAACTCCTTACTAACAGGGACAACAATAATATCAGAC
The DNA here is from genome assembly GCA_010016005.3 of Zanna intricata. Classification (NCBI taxonomy): domain Eukaryota; kingdom Metazoa; phylum Arthropoda; class Insecta; order Hemiptera; family Fulgoridae; genus Zanna; species Zanna intricata. The sequence continues at coordinate 3,518 of JAAAKQ030222208.1, read as the reverse complement.
GGTTGAAAATCGTATTCCAATTTCACTATAATTCCTGGAACGAGTTATACTCGCTACTCTGTCGACTATAGCGAAAGGTTTTTTGGACCATATTTCCAGAGCCCTGACCGAAACAGTAGAAAGTATATAGATGTCAGTTAAATGCAGAAATAAATGTAAATGCGGGACGCGCAGAGCTCTTCTCGGCTCATACCTCTGTGAATACCTTTGGAAAAGCTGAAGCACCATCAGGAAAACGACTTGTTCGACTGGATACAAAAAGGATATCCATGCTTTCTGGCCACCGGAATTACAACACACACAATTAATTACGTTTTTGCTAGGTTAAGTTAGATTAAGTTAGGTTAGCGTGCTAAAGAGTGAGTGAGTGAGTGAGGGAGAGGGAGGGGGTAGAGAGAGGGGGGTTAGCGTATGAGTAGCCGGTGTACGCACGCGCACACGCACACACATAGAGAGGAGTCGGGGAAGAGGGGCAGCCTCCTGCTGAGTCGAAAAAAAATAGTGTGGTATGGATGAAGATGAAGATGAATGAATGAGTGAGTGAGTGGAAGTTGCAGATGAAGAACGAAGAGGACGGACACAGACAAAGACCACAATGGAGTAGAGAAGAACCAGACCGAAAGGGGGCCAGGGTGACGGATAGCCTCCTGCTAAGTTGTCATTTATCCGAGCTTGTTCGGATGGGTGGCGATGATGATGCTGATGCACGGGGACTCTGGATCCTCTGAACCCAAAGGCACCTCCCCGAGGCTGAGTATACTTAATTGCAAGTCCGGTCTCGGGAAGGAGGAGAGCGGTGAGGGAGGTTTAGTCGGTAGGGGGCAGGTTACTATACGCCTTTAAATAACATCTTGCGGAGCCTGCTTAGCCTGTTTGCCAGCCCGGGACAGTAATGTCCTGGATTCGAGTCCGACACACCCCACGATAACCCTGTGGGCTTAGCGTACGATGCCCACCTGGCTGGTCTAATAGTTAACGCGACATCACAAATCAGCTGATTTTGAAGTCGAGAGTTTTTAGATTCAAATTCTAGTAAAGGTAGGATTGAAACCCAACCACCAGGTTGGGTTTCAATTAACCACACTTCCCAGGAGTGATCGATTTGCGATTGTACAAGACTGCTTAGATGCTTATTCATCTTCTGAAATAATACCTTACGGTAATCCCGGAGGCTACAGAAAAAGAGAGAGGTTAGCGTAAGATAGGTTTTTTATTTTTTTTCAGAAATGGTGACGTCTACTGCAGAAAATCCACTAACCAAAACATTTACGCTTCTAAAATCTAAGAGATATTTCAATACAACATTTAAAATAGAATTTTCGATACATCAATAAATGATTTTCTTATTTAAAGTCAAGTGAATTTATACTTACCACAACACCTAAAGTCTTAAAACGCATTTTCAAGATATAACGACTTAAAAGAAAATAAAATTATTGTTGTGAAATAGTGAAATATTACATTAAGTAGCACTACACGTGTAATAGTAAACACTTTAAAAAATAATAATAAAGTAATAATATTATTGTCGACTAAATCGTAAATTAATAACTAAGGAAAGCGAGTACATATCAAAGACTGCAATATAATATAAGGAATAAAATTAACTAACCGTACAGGAAATGCATACGTCAACTCAAATCGAAGTAAAACAAAAAATACCGCAGAGCTAAGTGATAGTGAAAAAAATCTCATCTATCGATGTGCTACAAGATTTCCAAATATGATGATTTAAAAATGAAAACTTGTATCATCAGATCGGTCTGGGTTTGTATATATATATATATATATATATATATATATATATATATAAAACAATAGTAATCAATGAAAAATAAATCTATTATCAGATAATACCGATTTAGTATTAATTTAATATAAGATATTATAAACATAGACATCTTTTATTGTACTTTTTTTTTTTAGAATGAACTCGATCAAACAAATAACGTATCGTTTGCATTTTATAAAAGAAAAGAATAAGAATATTTTACAACCCTTTGTTTTTGTTACAGCTACTTATCCCCGATTGTTCGATAATACATTTTTATTTTTTAATGTAGTTTACGTAGGATAAAAATGGGTTTTTTAACATACCCTATTCAATTTCACGTTGTTCTGTCCATTACTTTGGCGATAATGGTCCTTTAGAAAAATTGTGTCTCTATCCTCAAGAGTCAAACTGAAGCTGTTTTTTTTTCTTTTTAGTTTGAAAGCAGAAATTCAAACTTGTAAGCCGATCGTGAAATGACAAAACAATTATATTTATAAAAAAAAATAATAATAATAACATATTACCAATTTCGAAAAATCATGACGTTATGCAAATAAGAACAAGTACACGCTGTTTCAGCGTAAATAACAAAGATAACTTTGTTTTAAATCGGTTGGCACATATAATTAGAATCGTTACAATTTTTAAATCTGTAAACCAATAAATTTAGTAAATAAAAGAGGATACGATGTTTAGAAACAAATTTTTTACATTAAAAAACTTTCTCAATGTTACATCCATGTAAAAATTACCATAAAAATGGTCACTAAAATGGTAAGCTTCTTTGAAACAGTTTTCGCTCTAGAAGAAAGCTTATAACCGAGTAATTTTTTTTATAGAGATCACAAAATAGGTAGTTTGCAACGCCTATAATTCAAATGTTTTAAAACCTCGTAGTACTAAAATATAGTTGTTTAAAAACAGAAAATCACTTTTAAATCATCCAAGGACGATGATGATAATGTCAAATAACGCGGGTACTATTTTGTCGGTAATGTGCGTGGTGCAGTAAATACGTGCTTTTAGACAAACGTACGATGTTAGGAATTAAAATAAAAGGTAATAAATGATGATTAAAGTAACAAGAAAGAATAAGACGCGATGAGTTAAGCCAAATAAGCGATGACGTAATCATATTTAAAATATTTTAAGGAAATGATGTATTCTGTTTGTATATGTATAAATATACATAGACTGATGTCAATTATTAACGATCGATCAGCAGAATCGAATAATAAAAAGGCAAAAAACGTGTCCTGGTTATATATATTTATTTTACTGAAACTAAATAAAGAAAACAAATGGTGACTTCTTAATTGCTGTTACCTTTCCATAATTAAATTAATTTTTTTCTAATTTCAAAATGGCGACCGCTAATATATATTTTTTTTAAATAAATAATTATATATAGTTATTGCCTTAAAATTTAAGAATATAATGTAAATAAAATGACCATCTCATACGTTCGAATAGGATTTCAAACGACTGAATTATGCAGAAAAAAGTTAACTATGTACCTTTTTCCACTTCTTTTTTCTGTTTAGCCTCCGGAACTACTGTAACGAATTACATCAGAGGATGAATGAGGATGATATGTATGAATGTGATGAAGTGTATTTCGTACAGTCTCGGTAGTTATTTTTATACAATTTGAATACTAGATCGTAGATACCGGTGTTCTTTGGTGGTTGGGTTTCAATTAACCACACTTCTCAGGAGAGGTCGACCTGAGATTGTACAAGAC
>JAAAKQ030222164.1:0-11439 GCA_010016005.3 Zanna intricata | reverse complement strand
TCCTCACGACGAATTTTTCTGCATGAGGAAACCCATGGCAACACAAAATCTTTAATATACCGCAGTTTATTGTCAACAGTAGCTGTCCACACTTCTTGCCACCTTGCGAGAAGTGCGAGCTTCATATGGTTTATAAAGAAAGTGCTGCTGATTTAACAAAAAGGTATTAGAAATACATAATTCCCTAAGAAATATATATAATTTTATAAACATAAGTATTTAGTTAAAATATTGAAACAAATAACGAAAATCGAATACTTAAATGAATAAAGAAGCAATAATTATGTGTGAAAAATTAAAGATTTTATTATTATAAACAAAAAGGAAAGACTATAATTTGTAACACCGTCCAGTTAATCCGCAAATAAATTATTAAATTTTATAACAGGTGTTTATTTCGAAATCTTTTCACGTAGCGTATGAAAATTCATAGTATGGTAGATTATATACTTTATTAATAATAGAGATTTTTTTTTAAAAATATTGCAGAATCAACATCGATCGTTAATCTTATCGAACAATAATTTTTTTATGCTTGTGTTTTTTCTTTTGCTTTTAGACGGAAAAAATGATTTTTTTCCATATTATTAAAACAAACGATGGAGGAAATACGTGTGTAATAAGGATATAATTTTCTGACACATCTATACGTCATCTACAATTACATACTTTTACGTTCGGACCTCTCTTTTTCTGTTTAGCTTCCGGAACTACCGTAAGGTATTACTTCAGAGGATGAGATTTATGAATGCGAATGAAGTGTAGTCTTGTACAATCTCAGGTCGGCCACTCCTGAGAAGTGTGGTTAATTGAAACCAAACCACCATAGAACATCGGTAACCACGATCTAACATTCAAATCCACATAAAAGTAAATTACCTTTAGTAAGATTTGAACCTTATAACTCTAGACTTCGAAATCAGCTGATTTGCGATTAGACCGGTGGGTTACGTTTGGAGCCTAGAAACTATAAAACTGCATATGTGATAAAATCATTAGTATTACTCTAATACCGCTCAAATAATAAAATATACTGAGGAAAAAAATATCGGCGTCAGTGTATTTTTTATGCCAAATAACTTAAAAAAAAAAACTGACAACACAGTTATAGTTCTCCACCTGGCTAAAGCCGCGTTCCGGCAAAGTCCTACAACTGTGGGTTGTTTGTGATGCATGGCTTACACCACACAACTTAATTACCAACTATTAATTGTTTATAAATATAATACTTTTTATAAATAATTCAATTCGATGACTCTTAACTAAAGCGCGCGCGCTCACAGCGTTTTTATTTTTGCGCGGTTGTGACAATCGCCACTAACTAGACTAATGTAATTTCACAAATTGCATTAAACAATTTCGCTTGTACGGTTGGCAGACTGGTGTAGCTGTGAGACTTAACACACCAGGTACCGAGTCAACCAGACGATCCGACTTCGAGCCGAGTTACTTTTTTACACTTTAAATAATATTATTCATTTATTTAATTCTTCCGTTGACCTGTGAAGTCACAACAAGCAGACGATTACAACAGTATTTTGGGCGGTAAGATATTGTAAAATTTTTTTTGCAAATATTGCTATTTTTTAATTGTTAACAAATGTGCGAAATATCAAAATACTAAGCATGACCTTGCTCTACAGCCTCATCCCTTGACCTTTTATGTCGAAAATCTAGTGGCATCAATGTTCCATGTATAAAAGTAAGTGTGTCTGACCAAGTTTGGTCAAAATCGGTCAAGCAGCTTCTGGAGATATAAAGTTATTTAGAGGCACACCAAACACACCAACATTAATATCCGAAAAATTTCCATTCGGTTATTTTAGGTCTCTTAACGGGTCAAAAGTCAAAATCCGGTGAAAACCGCAAACGCCCAAATTGGACCGATTACAATACTTTTCCTTTTAGAGCTACAGTGCTATCTAGACGGAGAAGTAAAAGGAAAGAAGACAAATGTCATTTCATTAAAAACTATTCTTATTTTTTAAAAATTACGAAAAAATTACATAAGTTCATTTCGTACTGCATTTCATTATTTAATCAAACGTTTAGATAGAATGGTACAGTTAGACTATTATAGCTGGCCTCCGTGGCCGAGTGGTAGCGTCTCGGCCTTTCATCCTAGAGGTCCCGGGTTCGAATCCCGGTCAGGCATGGCATTTTTCACACACGCTACAATTCATTCATTTCATCCCTCTGAAGATATACTTAATTGTAGTTCCGGAGGTTAAACAAAAAAAAAAAAAAAAAAAGTTAGACTATTATCTAAAATAATAATAAACAGGTGCGCGAATGTCCTAATGTGCAAATATAAATTTAATTATTGTAATTCACATTTAGATTAGAACAAGTTAGATAAGATTACAAGATGAAAATAGTTAAAAAACTGAAATTAATTATTGCTGAAAAAAATTTAAAGCCAATTAGGTTCTTAAAACAGTAATTTTCATCGACGGCCAAAATATACAGAAGGGCGAGCAACTTATTCATTACCGAGAGCAAATCATTGCTCAAAGAAAGAAGTCAGATCTGAAATTAGTTCCTGAAATTACAAAATAATTAATATGAAAGGATCCTTTTCGATAGTCAGTTGTAAATGTATGTATATTAAGAGCCGTAACTGCAGCGGTTTTAGACTACCCGATATGAGTCGTATGTCACTCCTATAGATAACATAGCCATTCTCGAGAAAAAGCAAGAATCCCGAGTCAAGACTACTAAAAAGAAGAAAGATTATAAAGGATTCTCTTCTTCACTGAACAAAATGTGCGACTACATATCGGCAGTCCAAACCTGCAGGAATTAAGTTCGTATTCAGTCCTACAATTGACACCTTCACACGGTTGCAACGAGACTGGCTGTACGGAAATTACTATCACAAAAAAGCTCCTACGACCTTTTAGTACATCAAACGCTTTACATGAGTCTTGCATAAGAAAAGTGGTAATGAATGTTTATAATTCCAAAAAAAAATAAGCAGTCTATATATTACTTATATATGACAACAGTATTTTAAAAAACTGATGAAATCTTCATTCTCTTCAACTTACTTTCAATTTTCAACAGTCTTCCGTCAACACATTTTAAAATTTTCCAATATTTACCTTTCTGACTATCGTATTCCTCATAATTTACTACCATGAAACTTTCTACCGAAATATTGATAAAACTGACTTCTAATACTTAAATTTCTTTCTTTTTAAGTTTTCTCTGAACAAAGCTACTCTTGTTTTAGTTGTTTAAATACATATGTTTTCGTTATATCTTTCATCTTTGGCGATTTTATTATTAAAATTAGAAAATTCGTAAATCTCAGGTATATTGTAGAGTATTATGCTCTTACTACATACATTTAAATTACCATTACCTATATTTTTGTTATTTTTCATTACTTTTACATTGTACTAATTATTCCAAGATCAATTTACTCTCCCGGTTATATATTTGTACCATTTGGCATTTCGATTAACTTTTAGTTCCTGATAAAAAAACCAATATAGACAGTTAATTTTAACCCCATTTTATTCTCTTAATGTACTTTGTTCAAATAGCAATTAAAATCCTTCATTGAATCTTAAAATAGAAAAAATAACCATAAAGCTCACGTTCAAAAACAGCCAATTTTATAGAATTAGAGAATTTTAGTTCCAAGTAGTGCAGCGAAAATCAAATAGTGCCTACGAATTCAAGTACTTGTTCGGAATGTAAAACTTTAAAAAAATTAAATAGAAACCGACCGTAACAAAGCCAAAAAACAAAGAAAAGACAATTTGAAATAAGATGTTTTTAGGAAAATTCTGAAAATTAAATTTGGTTGGTAATGTAACAGATGAAGAGATTTTAAGACGAATTGTGTTTAAATAGGCAGAAAAATAGAGAAGGGAGAAAGAGAGTATGAATAAAAGAGTGATAAAAAGAAGGATAAGGCTGGTGGACTATTTTATTACGACATTCAGACCTGAAATGACATTGTTATTGAATAGTATAGAAGGTACATTTATGTACATCAAACCAGTCAAAACAAATAAAACTCATTTTATCTTTTTTACCAGAGTAGTTACTTCACTATAATGTATTTCCTTAATACCCATGAATAAAAATAAAAATAAGTAAATAAAAAACTGAAATAAAAAGAAATATACAATTAAATATACAATTCAACAAGACGTATTAGTTGTAATTTGCGAAAGTACAAAGCAATTTACTTACACAATATTATCAATAAAAAAACCTAAACAAAAAAAAAAAAAAAAGAAAAAAAACAAAAAGAAGTTTTAAAAAAAAAAAAAAAAAAAAAAAAAACAAAAAAAAAATAGAAGAAATGATCCTATAAAAAAATGTATTATTATTATTTTTGTTATTATTATTACTTAGTTGATATTGCATGCACAATACCCACATTATATTTTTTGATTACAAAGTAATGATCTTTTTAACGATGCATATTTATATACGTGTGTACTTACAGATGCATGATTTTTAATGCATAATTTATTATTTACATAATAAGGAAATTTTATTAGAATTATAAAAACTGTGGGCATAAAAACAGTAAGTAAAATTTTACACAACAAAAATGAGTTTTATATACACTAGAAGTATAAAAATAAGTATAAAAAGTATAAAAATATTAATTAAGTATAAAAATATAAAAAGTATAAAAATATTAATTAAGTATAAAAATATTAATTATTTATTCAAAAATAAATAAATTTAAATGAATATTTATAAAATATTATAAAAGAAAAAGGGTTTCTGGTTATTCTAATTTTATTAGACAATTTTAAACAATCGGTAGATACTCTTATATCTTTTTTGTTAATAAATAAGAAAATTAGAATTTCCACTCTGTTATTGACAGTGACAATAAATAACAACGATTTCAGCAACTAAATAAGTTATTGAAATATGAATTTAAAAAAAAGTTACTATAAAAATTAGCTCAAAAATATTACAGACAACTATAAGAAAGAGATAAAAAGAAACAATTTTTTTCGGGCACAACATATCGTAAACTTGAATAAAAAAAAATTAAAACAGTTTCATAGGGATTTTAAAATATGAAAAGCGTGAAAAATAGATTCTAAAATGATATTCATAATTCTGTAGAAATTATAATTATGTATATTTTAATCACCTGAAATTGACGTATTATTACGTCAATTTCGTTGAAAAGAATCTATTAAAAATTTCCCAGTACCTTGCCGTAATAGCAATAGAAGTTCAAAACAGTAGCTATGTAATCTACTACTTCACCAAGATAGACATTTTGGCATCTAGCTCCGGTTAGCTCATATATTCGCTATTAGGATGAGATGGATGTGTGGAGAACTCTGTGATGGAGCTGCGTTGTGAGAGGGTGAAGACTTTTGGAACCTTCATCCCAAAAGCGCACCGGAGCAGAGAGAAATAGACTGTAAAGAGTTGTAATTGCTTCAATGTTTAATATAACATCAACAAATATGTAAAGTTATAGAAATTTGTAGATAGACGTTGTATGGATGCACGGAGGACCAACATGTATATATCATGTAGCTGATATGATGCAGTCGTTTAAATGAATAAATACTATTTCTTGGTTAAACGATTATTTATTGTCATAAATTGTAGTATATGCGTTAATGATGTTGAATGTGTAATGTTATAACATAGTATAATCTTGAGTAATATAATTTTCTTGTATTGTAATTAAACTTATGAACAATGAACTTGTATGATGATTTAAACGACTTATGAATGTTTTACTTATGAGTGAAATGTTGTAACCAACTTGTATGAAGTACTACGAGCTACTGACTTGTTTAAAATGCTACTTGCTTGAAATATTGCTTGCTACTGATCGAGCGTCTGGAATTATACAGCCTTCTGCCGGTTTCTTTACCGTAACAAAATATGACTAGAATCGAATATCAAGAACGAACCGACCATGTCGGTGTCTACCTTCAACGTTTTTAACGCATAGAACGTAACATAAAAAACGTAATATATCATATAATATTTGATACATATGAGAACGTAACATACTATATAATATTTGATACATACAAAAACGTAACATAGATTATGTTCTCATTAGAGGCTTATTAAATTAGTGATTTTGCTTCTTGACTTTTAAGTAAATCAAGAGAACTTTGAGTAAATTGATTTGTTGAACAAAATTGTCGTTGTTGCAATCAACACTTGTTTTTTCGGTATGAGGATAGTATTTTTAGGGTTCAAAAACTCTATCGAGTAACGATATGAGTGCATAGTCTAATTTAAATTAAATGAAGAGTTTTTGTGCGAAACCTTCGGTGTTAAGAGGAAGGTGCGGGATCTCGCTTCCGCGAATCGTTTAATTTGATAGCTGAGAGTTGTAAGTTACAAAAGTGGTCGTGGTAGGATGAGGCCATGCGAAGGCCACTTCCAACCAATAGTAGGTTGTGTAAATATACTGGTGGAAATGTATGCCGAGGCATTTGCATCGGTTGCATCTGACTGAGGCACAACTGATGACGGTATTATGTTATCAAGTTTAGAAGGTCTAAAAGATGACTTTCGGTAAAGCCCATCTAGGCTATGAACGGAGAGGGTGGTGGTGTGGCGACCGGGATCGTCATAAGGCGGATATTTTTTTCCGCAACGGGGGTGTGTAGTCTATTTATTACTTGGTCGTTACAAAACTTTTCTTTCCATGTCAATAATGAAGCGGTCAATGTAAAAAGATTATTTTGAAACACTTAGCTGAAAGTCACCTAACCATGAGACAAGTACTAAATTAATTGTTAGGCAGTATAACAGGTTTTATTTTCAAAATCATTTCACCTGGATATAAATTCGAGTTAGGTTGAAACCTATTCAAATGAAGATTTTTTGTTTTGGTTTATACCAGTTTTTAAACAAATGTCAAATAAAACTGCATAAGTTTAAGGAAAAGGGAAACTGAATAAAATAAAATTACCTCCAGTATTTTTACTAAGAAGCAAATAATTAAGTTTCAAATACGTCAGTATCTAGCATAACGATGCTAATGTAAATAAATGAAATAATCTTCATTCAGACATGCATTTATAATGCATCTAAAAATTATTATACTCGTATTACTACTACTACTAATAATAATAACTTAAAAAACCCGTTATCTCGTTATGCTGGTTATTCACATTTTATATTTTACCTTAAGTATCATGTATTATAAATACACGTTAAAAATTTTCAAATTTTTACGCTCATTTAAACGTTATTTTTAACGTAACTGATTAAAAAGTACCATGTAAATAATATTAATAATAAAACACAAACAAATAGAAGATGTAAATACATTCGCCGAAAACGTTAACCATAAGAGTGAGAGGAACTAATATGTAATTCTGTAAGTTTCTTTGTTATTATTAATAATAATTCTTAATGATTATTATCATTATTAGAAATAATGCGATAATGTTAATGCAAATTATCATTTTTATTGATATCAGCATCTTGTGAAACAGTGAAAAGAAGATCTAGTTACAGCCGATTTTTCGAAAATGGCATAATTCTCAAGAACACGAGGATCCTACAAGTAACACTTCGTTGACTGCATGGACTATATAAATAATAAGCACCAGTGATCTTAGCAACTATGACTGGTTTTATTTTATGGAAGCTAATTTACGTATGTATTTCAGTTACAGACGTAAGCAAATTAATTTATTTAGCTATCTCGTTATACAGTTGAACAATATAAATAGCTTTAATTTAATAAGGAAAGGCGTGTTTATATGAATTCAAATGATAAGCGATTATCAAATGAAACGTCACCATTTAATCGTTTTTAAGAAAAATTTTTGAACGATCTGTTGACTGTGAACTGAGACTGTTTGTTCAGGACAAAATTGTTTTAAAAAAAGGATTTCAAGAAAAATTTGAAGGAAAATTACAATGTAAAGAGAAATTATAAAAAAAAATCTAGCAAAAAATAACTAAGCTAATGATAAATATCAAAGGCTTAATTAATTATTTGATAATAAAACGAAGTTTAGATATTTCTTTAAGAAAATATAACTAAGTAAATAAAGTATATTTTAGTAAATGTTTAATACTGACTTATAATGATGTAAAACACAATTGAATAAAAAAGTTAAGAAACTCACTTTAAAAGTTGCATAAATTAAAAAAAACAAAACGCATCATAAATAATTTAAATATTGGTAGATATTCATCCTGCTGTATATTTAGAGGTAATGAAAAAATGAATCAAATCGAAAGTATCTATTAACCATAAAAAAAAAAAAAGTCTCTGGATATTACGGCTTATTTATCGATATATATTTGGGATCGAATTTTAAAAATTATTCAGAGGTTAGGATTGACCTAACTTATGAAGAAATGTTGGTTCTTATTCATCAGATGCTGTTAAAGATCGATTCAGAAGAAGTTATTGGGATACATTTATTTTTTCATATTTTTATGACTGTCATTGGTGCAGGATGTTTGTAGTAGCGACTAAATAAGTAACAAATATATACAAATAACTATCGATGAAAAATATAGAACTCAATAAAATTAATGAATTCAATAACAATAAAAAAGTATTTTTAAAACAAATATATAATTTATTTTATTAAATAATAACACGCATTAAAATATATCGATTAAAAACCAAATAGTTACATTTTTTCTGAAATAAAAAATTAATTTTAAAATTATGTTATTTAATAACAAGATGCTAATTCTAAAACTGGGGACTGATGAACATATTATGTATTTAGTTGTTTAATATAAACTAATTAGTACGCAGAATAAATTAATTTTTATCTGTAAACACATTTACGAGAAAAAGAAATTTATGTACATATTACAAAACGAAAAACAGCATTACAACTTCCTGTACGGATTACAAATATAAGGTAATATATTTAAGACGTTCCAGTTTCTAAGACACGATGAAAACTTGTCACGCAGTCACAAACATTATTAAGTTTAGTAATGTATTAAAAATAATCACGCTAATGGTACAGTCACGATAGGGCCGTTACATCTTGAATCTAATGACGTCAGCTTTTTAAGGTAAGACAAAAGAAACTGAAAGGCACGAGGCGGTCTTCCAATAGTAATACCAGATCGGGGATAAAGAAAATCTCCCTCAGCCCGCCTACTTTACCATTTTGTCTACGCCTTTCTCCCTATCCGTTCTATCTGCATTCTGCTAGCGTTTGCCGGTTTATTTCTACATAAAGAATAATTATCTATAAAGAAGAAAGAGGACCAACAAACAGCACAACTAAGATTCACCACGCAAAACGAATCAGTTTTATAAATCCACGTCGAACAAAATTATCATTTTTATATTATATAAGTATTAAAAATTATTATATGTAATATTAATTTAAAATAGTGAATTTAAAACAATGAAAAATTAAAAATCTGCTTTTAATTTGATCGGTAAAATTTTTTTAAAAATCGGTATTGCATAACACAAATAAAATATACTATTATTTTTATACATATAAAGACGGTTTTCGTTTCTTCAGGATAAACAAAAAAACTTCTCCATCAATCACTAGAAAATTTTTACACATATTTCTTGGCATAATTAAAAAATATTTATATTTAAACTCGAAAAATCGCAAGAACAAACCGTTCGATTACTTTCAAATTTTCAGGGTACATTTGTATTATACCATGGGAGGTTTTAAGCCCACAGATCGAGGCTCTAGCTCCCTTGAAGGTTAAAATAATGAAAATAATCATTCATTATTTTTTCCTCCGAAGCGGATGAAGTTCTGAATTAAAGATATTCATATCAAGGAAAAAATAGAATCCTTGTACTTCATTATTATATTTCTGCCTCCATGGCAAAGTAATAAGATATGAATTTTTCGTCGTCAAAGGTATGTGTACTTTAGTTACCTAAGCTATTACGAGATAACCCACCGGGCTGGTCTAGTGGTTAACAAAAGTGGTTAACACTACTGGTTCAAACACTTTCAAAAACTGTATTAAAACACGAAATATTCGAAACAAAGCAAAATAACCGTAAATATAGAGTAAATATGAATGGTTTATAAACAATTTTTATGGCTATATAACAAAAAAAAAAACTAAAAATAAAAATAGATTGAAGTGAAAACTAATAAAAATAAATAAATAAAATAAAAACTTAATAATTAATTTTATTAAAAACTTACAACTATTACCACAGAGAAGATAAAACTAAATTTTAAAAACTAAAACTAGATTAAAATTAAAAATGTTAAATAAAACTTAAAGCTAATATCATAGATAAACTAAGTTAAAACTTAAAACTAATAACAGATAAATCTTAGAACTAATATTACAGCCATAATTATAAAAATTAAATGAAATAAAAATTAAAACTAAAATATAAAGTATCATTAAAAGATCCGTAAGGGGTGTAAAAGGCTCCTTAACGGATAACAAAAAAAAAAACTATGTAAAGCTTAAATTTTATTAAAAATACCTGCACGTCGCAGGAATAAGAAAACCCGGTCTATAACACTCTTGTCATTTCCAAGGATATGGCGAATGTTTTCTGGTAATTTGCGGCATAAGGCCGCATAACAAATGCAATCTATCAAAATTTGACGCACAGTTAGTTGGCAGTCGCATCTTACACAGAGTAGTGCATTCTCTCCTGAAATCAGGTACCCGTGAGTGGTTTTCATATGTCGTATCCGCAATCGGCAAAGGACCAATTCCTCATGACGAATATTTAAGCCACTAAGCTACCTAAATATCGGTTATTATGACCATCGGTTATAATGACCTAAATTCGTCCCCTTGGTGGTCACTCTAAACGATTTTTTACTGTATTGACAAATATAATAAGTCAATATAAAAATAATGTACAAGTTGTCTATTTTTGAAACGCTATAAGTTCTACTTTTGAAAAAGCGTAAATTCTAAATCTATATCCTAATAACTGTCCACCACATAATATTTATCTTCATCTATTTAAGATTGATTTTGGACAAAAGTTTTTCCAGTTATTGGCCATTTTTTTAAGGAATCAAAGATGGTTATTTTAAAATTAAAAAAAAAAAAAAACTACTTGTTTCGTTTCATAAGCTGAATAATAAAATATATATGTACAGAAAGTAACGTCAGAAATAAAAACACATTAAAAAAATAGATTTAAAATAACTGTTAAAATATGTGGAGAATAAAAAAGGTAAGTAATGGGATGTAACAAAACGATTTCGCATTTTGGTATTTTGGACAACGCCCTTAAAGACAATGACCCGACTAATTGTTTTTCTTGACAGCATCTATATTTGTATGTAGCCAATAAAGGGGCGCTAAGTATTTAATAAAAATTTAATTTACAAAATTAATTTACTCGCGGTTTACTAATAGATCTTTGTTATTATTTATGCATTTTTTTTTTTTTTTAATTAAACTTATCAAGACGAACTTACTGGTTATGTTTTCAAACAAATCACTATAAACTGAAATACA
>JAAAKQ030222153.1:0-11440 GCA_010016005.3 Zanna intricata | reverse complement strand
TATATATATATATACATATCCACTGGCCGTATTGATATGTAATTTTTCTTTGGTGTGTGTTCATGAATACAGTTAAAAAAGCTTCGATTAAAAGTAGAACATTGCGTATGTTTTTTTTTTTAATAATTTATTTAATATGAATATTAGCATTTTGTAATTTTTTTTTAATCAATAAAAATAATATTGCAATTGAATACAATTTATTTTGTCAGTGTATAATTAATTATACATACAAATTTAAGAATACTGAGAATATACAACAATGTGAGAAAGTCAATTCAACTCCTAATCTGAATTCACAAACTACTAAAAAAATGAGATACACCACTACAAAAAGAACTCATAGTGGTACTCCCCATACAAAGGATATTCTTAGATTAGCCTCTGAGTACTTCCTCATGAAATTTCAAGTACATATGCACATTATTTTTAATTTTGTTGACTTAAGTCACTTTTGTCACTAAAACAATGTTAATTATTGATGCAATATTCTTGTTTCATTTTATTTTAGACAAATCAATTTTAACCCTACAAAAGATTTTACATCAAAATTATAAAAGCTGAAATGTAGTAATCCTTTAAGTTAATGGTTAATCTACTAATGGATGTTACAAAAATGGCTTTTAAGATTTTAAATAACTACAAAATATTTTCTTTGTCTGATGTAAACTCTAATATACACAAACTTGAGTAGTTACAAATATGTAACCATGGCCCCACTTTCACAAGAACAATGTGTTGAAATCATAAAAACTTATGAAAATCATCAGTCCATAAAAGAAACATTCTGCTGAAAACTTTGCTCTTGTACAAGAAATTCTCGCCAATGTGACATCAATATCAATTTCATGGTGATCTCAGAATTATGCATTCCTTGGACCAATTTATGGAGAATCTTACACAAGGACTTACATTTACGTGCAAAAATTCAGCTGACTAAAGAGTTGAAGGTGAGGACCATCAACAACACAGAAATTTTGTTATTTGAATGTTACAGAAAAAAGCAAAACATCCACATTCTGCACATAAAAACCTTTAGCGATAAGGGACATTTCTTGTTAAACCTACAGTTAATAAACAAAACTGTTGCATTTGGGGGAGAGAGTAAACTCAAAACTATTCATGTAGTCTCACCTTTTCTGAAAAAATGTACAGTTTGACATGTTTTATGGTCCAGAGGAATCATTGATCCATTTTTCTTTGAAGATAATCAAGGCAATGCTTACAGTAAATGTAGAAAATTATGAGATGCTAACAGACTTTATATGAACTCAATTAAATGGCATTGACAGTAATGATCTTTATTTTCAACGAGATGGTGCTACACGACACATAACATGAGAAAACACTGCATTATTTAGCTTGAGATTCCCTGAAAATGTTATCTCATGGAATGGTGATTCGAACTGGCTACCAAGATCTTGCGACTTGACCCCTTTGTGGTTATTTGAAAAGTAAAGTTTTCAAATAATCCAGCAAACATTTCAGGCCAGATAACATTCAAGCCACCATAAGGGAGATTAAAGCTTTCATGCTCAAAAATATTGCAAGAAAATTCAATGTTCAAATCAATGCCTGCCAACACAGCCATAGTGGACATTTAAATGTTATTTTTTATGTTTAATTTTGGTCAATACAACAGTAATTTTAAATAAAGAAATCCAAAATATTTCATACAGTTAAATTTTATAGATAAATAAAATCCTGAAGCCACTTTTGGAACTCTATATGTAACTGAAGCTGAAAAGATTTTAGTTAAAATAATCTTATTAAATAACTGTTATTATTAATTAATACTACTATTACTATTATTATTTCAAAAAAACTCCTAATCTTCTACAAAGTAACTATTACTTTAAAAATGTAAGTACGTTCGTGATATTCTCACCCTGAGTTGGTTTTCAGGAGCAGGAGGCATACAATATATCTCTTGCAGTTGTTGTTGTAATGCAGCCATCTCCTGCTGATGACTGATTGGAGATTGATAAACTGGACGGC
This sequence comes from Zanna intricata, assembly GCA_010016005.3. NCBI lineage: Eukaryota > Metazoa > Arthropoda > Insecta > Hemiptera > Fulgoridae > Zanna > Zanna intricata. The sequence continues at coordinate 9,442 of JAAAKQ030222153.1, read as the reverse complement.
TTGGTTCAGGATAGAGGTTTGGAATTTCATTGGTCGATACGGGTGGCATTTGTGGATCCGGCTGCTGATGATGAGGAGGTGAGATCATATCATCCATTTTACTGCCACCATTTTGATACGGCATACTGTCATAACCACTTGTTGGCACCATATTACCAGTAACTGGATCTAAAGTTGCACTCATTGGAGGAGGTTGTGGCTGTGGCTGTGGTTGTGGTGGTGGTGGTGGTGGTGGTGGCACAGGCTGCTGTGGCTGTTGTTGTGGAGGAGGTTGCTGGATCGGCATATTTTGTTGTACTGATGCTGTTCCGCTGGCCGTTTCCACTCCTGATGAAGGAACAGGTACAGGAACTTCTGAATTTTGGATTGTCGGTGGAATGTGAGGAGGTGAAGAAAATTTTTCATGAGTCTGTGTAAAATCCATATTATTTGCTCCACTAGGTTCACTAACAGGTGTTGTTACACTCATATCCGGTTGCATTGCAGATACTCCCATTGATGTGGGAGGAATCTGGTTTACTGAAGGAGCGTGAGGTTTTGGTGGTTCCATCGGCCTAGACTCTTCAGTCGGTATTGCTGAATATGATTGCATTCCTTGAGAATCAACCATTCCCATATTACCATTCATTGGTGGTCTGGGAGGTTGCCACTGAGGAGGTGCAGCAGGCTGTGCATTTCTATAAGGTGGGTAATCTGTAGTATTTCCAGTAGGAGGCATAACCATCTGTTCTAACTGCTGCAATGTGCTCTGCTGAGGATATGACGCTGGTGATGAAGTGGAGGACTTTGGAGTGAGAGATGTTGCTGGTCGTGGTGAGAGTGTATTTTGTGAATGAGGATGTGGCGAGAGAGTAGTAGGTTTTGCAGGTGACATAACAGGTCGAGGAGACATCTGAGGGCGAGGTGACATTTGTGGTCGAGGAGACATTTGGGGGGATAACTGCGGGAAGGGTGCTGATGGGCGGTACTGTTGTTGAGGTTGTGGTTGTGGACTACCCTGCCCATGTGTTTTGGAAGGTATAGTAGTAGCTGTTGGAACCGGATACTGTGGACCTCCACCAGCAACTTCTATTCCAATAGGCCTAGTCATCTGCTGTTGCTGCTGTTGTTGCTGTTGCTGCTGCTGCTGCTGACCGAAACCAGAATGAGACATTTGTGAGGGATGCGAGGGATGTGACTGAAGATGATTATATGAAGGTTGAGATGGAGTCATATCACCCATCTGATGCTGTCCTTGAGTTGGATATTGCATATGATGAGAAGGCATTCTTGGATTTTGCTGATGAACTGCTCCATAGCTGCAAGAAAAATTAATTACAGCAAATTAGTAAACATTAAATAAAATTCAATAAAATCACCAATAAATAAACACTCAATAACCCATCACAGTCAAGTATAATAAAACAGAATGTACCACTGAGGAACTTCAGTATTAAATTTCCCATCTAAATATTTTGTCACACTGAAATATGTTTTCAACTACAATAGCTTTTTTAAATAAATTATTGGGTATTTGCCAAAAACTGAAGTAAGGAACAGCAGAATGAGGGTGAAATTTATGTAAAACCAATATTTATAATACTTAGGAAAACATAGTCAATAGCTACTACCATGGGTGCAAACCCAATGATATTTATCAGAAGGGCCATTTATTTTCTTAAATATGAAACAATTTCTGAAATCTAGACATAATGATCATTCTATGACATTTTTTTCAAATATAAGTACCAGTAACATATGAATACATGATGGAGCCTTAATACACGACACCATCTTTTTTTTGTTCTTTATGATGTCAGTGAATTTTTAAATACTAATTTAATTTTTTTTTAAAACCTGACTTTTTGCATCCTATACAACATGCATATAAATATATGCTTAACATAATTTTCATAGCTCTTCTGAATTTTTACTTATTTTATGTTGTTTTTTTCTTATATTTAAATTATTTACATTATTTTATATGTTTATATTTAGATAAATAATGTGAACTTTAATCACATTATTTTTTACCTCATAATTATGTTTTTAAATGAATAACTAATTTAAATAATACACTGTTATGTACTGATCAGAATGAAGTATTTATTTGTTTACAATATCTTTAGATCTATAACTCATAAGATCATAACGCTAAAAAGGAGATCGAGTGTTCTTGAGAAGCATACATCACAAAGTATGTGCTAGCACTGTCGATAACTAAGTTGTGGATACAATTTAAATTCTTCCAACTGATTCCTTTTTCTACAAATGAAGACAACAATAGAAGACTGAAAAGAAATTCAGCAGCATGACAGGAAAAAAGAAGAAACTGCAATCTCCATTATGACATCCTTTTCAGGGATCACAGGACTTATGAGGTTATCATTTATGAATAATTTCAACATACAAAATAATATTCTTCACTTTGATGCCTCTTAATTATATGTTTTTAAAACTTTCAGCCTAAGTAAGTCAATAAATCCAATTCTTTAACTCTCTTTTTACTTTTTTTTTGTTTTTTTTTAACCTCCGGAACCACCATTATATGTTACATCTTCAGAAGATGAGAAGAATGAATTGTAGCATGTATGAAAAATGCCATGCCTGACCGGGATTCGAACACAGGACCTCCGGATGAAAGGATGAGACACTACCACTCGCGCCACGGAGGCCGACGCAAGTGGTAGCATTTACTGTTTAGCCTCCGGAACCACCACAAGCTATTATTTCTGAGGATGAATGAGGATACGTATGAATGTAAATGAAGAGTAGTCTTGTACAACCTCAAGTCAACTATTCCTGAGATGTGTGGTTAACTGAAAAACCCAACCACCAAAGAACACCAGTATTCTCCATCTAATACTCAAATCCGTATAAAAGTAACTACCTTTAAAGTAATTTAAACCAAATAGGGCAAGAGATGAAAAATGTGATACATAACGGCAGTTTTTTCATAAATGCAAAGGCTGTTTTAGCTATTATTTCATAAATTTTGAAAGATAACCCACCTTTCTGCTCTACTGCAGTTGTGTACTTAAAAGAATATTAAAATGTATTTATTTCCTTGAGAAGATTCTAACATACTTTTTAAATATAATTCCTCATCCAACCTGTGCAATAGCATGAACATTTTACAGTAACATTATTTTTAAGTATAAAAGCTGTCAAAAAATTAAGTGAAATAGAAAATACATTTAATACTGAATAAGTACTACTGCTTATTCCACAAATATTTTTTTATAATGAACATATAAAACTGTGTATAAAAAATTTATTCACAATAGATTTTTTTACAGTACAAAATGTATCTTAAATTTTTTATAGAGCAACAATAGAGAATTTTATAAATTCTAAATAATGGTTAATAAAAATTCAAACAGATTATCAGTCTTGTAAATAGAATAATACAAATTTTCCTGTTTAATTTGAAGTATAATTTGCAATGATTGTAAAAGAATTTTAAACAAAAATTATTTTGTTTTACTTACAAATCCGGTGGTGTTTTCTGCATCAATCAATTGCTACATCACTAAGTAAGAAATATGGGAGACTATAATCAAATGAAGCTAAATCATACTTCATCCTTAATTCACCATAAAAACATTAAAAAAACACCATTATACTCAACGCCAGTTGCTTGTGTTTTCATGTAACTGCTGCAATTTTTATTATAAAACATTACTCTGTAAACTGTATTTTTAGGTAAAATCATGATTTACAGTTTTTATTTACACATTACTTTGTGAATTGTAGGTTTAGGAAAAATCATCATTTTCACAATCATTTCTGCTAAAAAGATTTTAATCACCAATTAATTAAATTGTATCTGATGTAATGTCCATAACAAAGGATTTTTAAAACCACTTGTGATAAGAATAAATTTTTCAATAAAATAGGTTCTTAATACCTAGATTTATTTATAGGGAACGGAAGCTCTGGCAATTTTAGAAGTCATTTACTGAATACTAGTAAACAAAAGCAGCCCATACATAAACACTACTTAAGGCAGTCAGAAAAAAAAAAACTTTTTTCTAACAGGGCTACCTGTTACTTTTTAAACTTTTTAAAACAGGGCTATGAATACAATAATAATGGTCAAAAAGATAACAGCTATGATAATAGTTGTAGATAATATCTATAAATAGATAATAGCTATGGATAAAGGTATTTTTTTTCAAATAGGAAGTAATTGTGAACTTAATCCAGCAAAAGTTGTAACTACAGCTACATCAAGAAGGGCAGAACAGATCTTTGTTCACAAAAATCTCTGCAGTTGAACTTTACAAGAAAGTGACAACACAGAAGTCTGTTGCCGACAGATAAAAAATCAATTAACTAAAAATAATTTAATAACCTTACCTAGAATAAGCTCCAGCTGCTGGATACACAGGATAGCATTGCTGCTGCTGCTGTTGCTGCTGCTGCTGCTGCTGCGGCTGCTGCTGTTGCTGCTGGGGTTGTTGTTGTCTTTGATATCCACTACTGGCTGCTGGCATATTCTGATGTGTACCCATCATTGAAGCCATCATTCCCTGCTGTCCACTTCCATATTGCGTCTGCCCAAGTTTCTGCTGATTAGCCATAGTATTTTCTGGTTGGTACATATGCTGCTGCCTATAAGCATTTGGTGTCATCTGGTTGTAATGTCTCATCGAACTGGGATAACTGTGTCCACTGTTCCACCCTTGCATGCTATTATCTGTCATACCCTGTGACTGATCCATTGAATACATATTATCTGGTGGAGCACCATAGTGTCCATACTGAGCTCCAGACCCTGTTGTCCGCCTCATATCATGTTGTTGAGGCATCATATTTCTAGCATAGCTGCTTGTCGTCGTATTTGTAGGACACATTCCTCTATGGTTCTGGTGAAACATGTTTTGTGTAGTGGGATCATTTTGCATGTGATTACTGGAACTAAAATCACCGCCAAAAGATGCTAGCTTTTGAAGCGGGGACTCTTGATGCATTTCTCCTTGATGCATCTGATGGGGGTAAGAAGGCTGATGGGGATAACCACCCCCACCTGCTCCACCACCATCACGAGCAACTGCTTGAGGAGTTGGATCAAAGTTATCAGACCCAAGGTCTGCCAGACCATCCAACATACTCCCACCCACATCTTCTCCGAACAAGTCGTAAGAATCCATATTAACAATCCTATGCTCTTATATTCACACTGCTCCCGAGCTGAGGGGAACTCAACTCAGATGCCTGCATTGCAGATAGTTTAAAATACCTCAACTGCAAGTATCTGTAACAAAAAAAGAAAAGAAAATGCAAATATTTCAAAACCAAACAAAAAAGAGCACAGTTCATAATAAATTAAATCAATGCACACAAAAATGAACATAGAACCCAGAGAGTAAAACATTTATAGATAAACATGTAAAGAACTATTTTTTGAATTCATTGAATATTAGCTAGCTTTACATTTCTTCAGCAATTTATCAATGTTTTTCTTATTATCTAATATATATTTATATCATTTACAAACCGCAATTCTAAAAAAATTTCTCTTTAAGATAAAATAATTCTACATAAATGAAGAGGTTCCGAGATAGGAGAAAATGGCAAAGAAAAAAGCAAAGGAGGTTAGAGCTTGGTCCTTTAATGGCCAAAAAAAATATAGGTTTTTTTGAAGTATTTATTTATAACACCTAAAATGATGACAAAAAATGATTCATTAATTAATACAATATTCTATTCTTTTGAAATGGATACAGTTTCAAATCTATTACATACTATTAATATCTGGCTAGTGCAAACAACTGATGACAAAAATAATACAGCTTTTTTAAAATGTAGACTAATATTGAAGACAACATAATATTTGATAATATACTATTTCGCTATATAAGGTGGTTTTTTCTTTTTCAGTTTTTTATAACATTTTCATCAACAATCTTTTTACAGCAATCGTTTCTAGCATAAACAACATTCTATATCATCTAGCACAGACTAATTACAACATAAAATCAGTTTGTTCAGGTTAGGTAGTAGAGGCATCAAAACAGCATTCACATGTACATATCCATTTGACTGAACTGTAACTTCCATTATTGATGAAAATATTTTTAATTACTTCCATAGTTTCCATAATAAGATAAGTAACTACACAAAGTGTATAATTACCTGTATTTGGATAAGTGTTACTTTCACTAGAATGAAAGTTTTCAAAATAAATAAGTCTCTAAACAACTAATAGACTTATCAACCAAAACTAAACTAAAATGTAAACTTTAATTCAAAATGTAAACTGAACTACTACAACTGAAATGTAAATGTAAACTAAAATAAAATGAAAACCATAATATTTCAAACAAGCCACCATGTTATCACTCTTACTCCTGAAGAGATGGTTTTATCACAAGATAAAACCCGCAAAATAAAATTACATTGTAGTTGAACTTCAGTTAAAAAAAACTAATAATTTACTTACAATTAATAATTTATCAACAATTACATAGGATTTTGGTCATTATTTCTAATCCTTATAATTACAATGATCTACCAAGCTCAATACCCGCTATAGGATCTGTTACTACTAACATTTTTTAAATTCTCTTCTCAAGAACTTTTACTTGATACTCCACAAATATGTCAAGATATTTCAAAATATGTAATTAAAAAACAAATTCTAATAAGTTTGGCATTAATGTACCCAAAGATTGCACAAACTAAGCTTTAACAAACAATTTTATTGATTTTTGTGCAATCACCGGTCTCCAGAAATAAGGTCCCAGAAACTCAAAAATAAAGTCCTTGGAGAGACCCATAGGCAGAATCACTATCTTATAAAAACCCCAATAAAAATCAGTTACCTCACCAACTAGTAGACAACAGTAACACATAATAAAACAAGAGCAGTAACCATGGAAGTGGGATATAAACAGATTACTGGAGTCACGTTAAGTATATGGGACTAGAATTACTGTTTTGTTGGTAAATTGGTATCAGTAAAGATATCCCTCCAAAAGATCAAACAAAGGACCATTTCCTAACCAGAAGCAACAAAAAAAAAGAGGCCTAACCTACATTGGAGTGATAATTTTCCTTCTAAACACAACACAAAATATGAAGTAATAAGATGAGTACAACAGCCAATCAATACATCAATTTAATAAAAGAACAGAACTTTGGTACACAAGGAAATCAAACTGTATATTAATCTATCAATAGTTTAAATAAACAGTACATTTAGAAAGAAGTTACTGTGAAGTGGAATTATCTAAGTGTAATGACAAAATTTACTTATTATTTTAGTACTTAATAAAAATGGATATTAAAATGTATTATGCTACAGAAAGAACCATTAAATTTCTCATAACAATTGATGCCAATAAAAAAAATGTCATGAAACAAAATGAACCACGTTCAATCATAACTCAATAACTGATGTCTTGATTTATTACTGACTAATGAACCCATAGGGCAACCAAGCTAATGTTGAAAGAACAGAATACACCACATAATTCTAAAGAATACTGCACAGCAACTTTCTGAATGCAGAAACAAAATGAACCACGTTCAATCATAACTCAATAACTGATGTCTTGATTTATTACTGACTAATGAACCCATAGGGCAACCAAGCTAATGTTGAAAGAACAGAATACACCACATAATTCTAAAGAATACTGCACAGCAACTTTCTGAATGCAGTGTATTTGTCTAAATTCATTAGGAGCCCTGTTGCATAATTTCATCTGGATAGAATTAATATATTATTCATCTCCAGTAAGATAGTTATCAAATAAAAACCTGAATAAGTATTTGTAAACACAGGCAGAAGCAGTACCTTAAGGGTAGTGGGGTAATATTTAAGAGATAGCATACCTATAAAAAAAAATCCCATTTCAACTATGATAATATGTCACAGGCCAGTATTAACAGTTTCCTTAACCTACACATAGCAAGCCCTTGAGAAGCAGACAACAATAGTGTAGATGCTATTACAATGGGTAGGTACTTGTAGAGGCTAGAAAATAAATAATTTCTGTCAAGGAATGCTGCCCCTGTCAGAAATGTTAGTAGTTGCTGAAAATTGCCAATTAATTGATTATTGACAAGGGTGGAAAAACAAATTTTAAATATATCTATTTTAATCTTATCCAAACCCTAAACAAGGCAAATATTGTTTAGGCTTCTGCATAACTTCCAGTTATGAATTAAGGTGTTTGTTCAAGGAGTTACAGAGTAATTAACACAAAATCAAAGAACATCAACTATAAAAATAATTTTAAAAAATAGGAAAATGTTATTAAAATCAATACAGCTAAATAATTATTTTAGCAATGATATATTCAAAGCCCAAGCCTACTATAATGCGCAAATTTATATGATACCTCACAGCAATGATGACTTTATGGCGAATAAATATAAATGAAATAAATGAATTTTAAATATATATATTCAAGATGATAATTTGGTAGTGATGGTTGACCAGAATCACATAGTAAGAAAAGGTTGATGAAGTGAAATTATATGGACCTTGTGAAAAGAATGAAAGTTGAGCTAGACTTTTAAAATGTTGCATTAAATATAAATTAAACATTAAAAAAATATATATATGGATAAAACAGAGATATTCAGCACACAGAAATAAATTTCATGGTTAGGAAGAGATTTCAGAACTAAATTATGGACTATAAAATATTTCTTGGACAAAGACTGATTCAATCAAAATTAGGCAATAATAAAATGCGGTTTGAAGTTAAGAAATTAAAGAAGATAATACAGAAATTATAGACAAACTTAAAGATACTGATATAAAATTCAAACGTCAACAGATCACAGATTCACCCTATTTCTGATAAGTTCTCTAAAACCACCAAATGAGTAAATTTACTATCGAAATGAAGCAAAATTAATAGGAAGAGTACAGTAGCAAAGGAATCAGATTAAAGAATAGATGTAATGAGTTGGGGAAAAATATGATTACTGGAAAGGTACAAGCACATAAAAAAGAAAATTTTGGTATAATAAAGTCAAAATATATATCATGACTACATAATATTTGGGCAAATACAATAATTTTACCACATGTTTATAGAACTGTATTAACGTTATTAATAAGAAGGAATTTATTATATTTATACATCTACATAATAGTTTTCTACTAGTCAACAGGTGAGATGCATATTCGGAGAGTTTACAAATTACTAGTCTGTACAGTCACGTTCCAGTATAATAGTTAAGTAATTGCAACTTCTGCCTTGAGTTAGATTGCTGTTTTAAACATTATTGCATATATGTGTATATCATGATAGTGTTACATAACATTATATTATTATTAGGATTTATTTATATTAATTTCATATTAATGAATTAATTAATTAATTGATGCCATTTTAATTTCAATGTTTAATAATAAAAGATCAGTTTTTTCCTGCTAATTACGGCTATTTTTGAATAATAATGAATTTTACTTTTTGTCCTGTTATTTTATATAACC
>JAAAKQ030222142.1:0-11440 GCA_010016005.3 Zanna intricata | reverse complement strand
AACTCAGAAATTTTTTCAAAAAGTGATTTTTCTGCTTAATTTTAGTACATAATTACTTTTCGAGTATATTTATACCAATTTTTGGAGAAAAAAAATTATTTCAGTGGAGGGGGGAGGGAAATAACGAAAAAGAACCTTTATTTTATTTGGCTACAAGAGATCATATTAAAGTTTATTGGTAAGAGAATGTATCGGTAGCAATTATAACGAGCGGATCGGGAGACGTGGTACAGCTGACCGGCCATTAAGATCATGCAATCTTCCACACCGCTGGACTTTGGGAAATTCTTAAAAATAATGTTTTCTCATAAGCCTAGAGTTTGCAACAGTTGAGACATGTAATTGAAGCGTTAAACGTAAATGAAAATTTGTGCAAAAACTGCTGTGAAAAATGTACTTAAGTACACGGACTGCATTTTGAGGAACTTTTATAAGGTTTAAAAAAAACGTATAATAAAGTTTATTATGTTGATTTAACAGCACAAGTATTGTTTTCAGCTTTTGAAATATTGTATTTTTCGATCAAGCGACTTTGAGACATATGTATATATATATAAATATATATATATATATATATATATATATATATATTTATGTATATATATATATATATATATACATATATACATTTTTTTTTTTTAAGAACGGTTGGAGATAACGCAATAAAATTTTGTACTTTATTCTAAATTAACATATTTTAATAGCGGGGGGGCCCCGATACTATTCGTTGAAAAATTTCAAAATGGCGGTCGCTTCAATTCTTCAATCTTAAATATCTTAGGAATTATTAGATTTATCAAACTGTATTGTACCTTTTTAAGAAAAAAACGAACTTAAGTCGTAAAAATCTGACGATAAACCACAAAGAATAACTACAAAAAGTAGGCTAAAACGATATGGCGGCCATCTTGTTTTTTTTTATTATCGTGGATTCTGATTAAAACTTCTAATTTTAGCAATTTTAATCAGAAAATGAGATTTAGTTATTAAGAGAGTCATGATAATAAAAAAAAAACAAAATGACCGCTATATGGGTTTTAGTGTATTTTTTGTAGTAACTCTGTTGTTTGTCATCGAATTTTTACGACTAAGATGTAGTTTTGTTCACAAAAAAAATGCTTCATAATTTTTATAATACAACACAACTTGATAAATCTAATAATTCCTAAAATATTTAAGATTGGTAAAATTAAAACGACCGCCATTTTCAAATTTGTCAACGAAGATAATCGATTTTTTTCCTATTTAAAAATATTATTTTAAAATAAAGTACCAAATTTTATTGCGTTATCTCCAACCGTTCATGAAAAATATTTATTTTTTTTAAAAACACAAAATGACGGACATACAGAAAAATATACGATTTCGGACCTGTGTTCACTGGGGACAGTTTCTCTTCGGTATGTTATGGAGAATCACTTCTTAGAGTTTGGCCGAATCTATAAAGAACATCTCTGCATATTTTACTTACAATATATGATGTCAATAATTCCAATATTATTTATAACTTATAATTTTATTTTTATACAATACACTATTTTTTTTTTTTTTTTTTTTATATCGTATCAGCAATTAAAGTTATTAGGGACTTATCAGTGTAATTCAACTGCATCGGTAAAAGTGTAATCTTGAACAAACTCTGGCTGACTAGTCTTGAGACGTGTGGTTAATTGAAATCCAAGTACCAGAGAATACCGGTATCCACGATTTAATATCCAGATCCGAATAAAAGTAACTAATTTTATTACAATTGAATCTTAGAACACGCAACTTGGAAGTTAGCGATTTTTACGATGAATTCATCACCAGACAAAGTTTTTAATCTTCGAATAACAGTTAAAACTTGACTATAAAACTTATTTTAATTTTTCAAGCAAAGTTTTACTTTAATATGAAACGTAAAATTGTGTAATTTCTCTATTTAAGAAACTATTAAATCTTTTTGCTGACAATTTTATTCAAAATAAATAATCAAATCTCTTATTCTGATCGAAATATAATAATAATAATAATTATTATTTTATTAAATCACGTTAGATATGGATAGATATGATAACCACAAAAATACTCTAGTATTTTGTGTAGATCAATCAAGGGAAAGCATGATAAAACTTTTTTTTCCTCCGGAAACACCGTTAGGTATATCTTCAGAAGATGAGATGAATGAATTGTAGCGTGTGTAAAAATACCATGCCTGACCGGGATTCGAAGGCGGAATCTCCGGATGAAAGGTCGAGGAGGCCTTTTTTGTAGGCCTCCGTGGCACGAGTGGTAGTGTCTCGGTTTTTCATCCGGACATCCCGGGTTCGAATCCCGGTCAGGATGGCATTTTTCACATACGCTACAATTCATTCATCTCATCTTCTGAAGATATACCTAACGGTGGTTCCGGAGGTTAAACAAAAAAAAAAATGATAAAACTTTGATCAGAGCTACACAAAAGATCACGGTTGGGGAAATGGTATAAGGGTAGTTTGAAAAGGGGTCTGTGAAAATCACTTAGAAAAGTTTATCGTCCAGTTTCTATAGCGACGGATAACAATTTTATCAAAAAAGTGGCAAAAGATGGTAGATCAAAGTGGCAAATCCATCTGGTCAGTCTAGTGGTGAACTCGTCATCGCAAATCAGTTGATTCGGAAGTCGAGAGTTCTAAGGTTCAGATCCTAGGAAAGGCAGTTACACTTTTATACGGATCTGAATACTACATCGTGGATACCGGTGTTCTTTAGTGACTGGGTTTCAATTAACCACACTTCACAGGAAGGGTCGACCTAAGACCGTGAAGGTCTCAGGTCGAACGTTCATTTATATTCATGCATAACATCTGAAGTAATACTTAGCGTCGTTTCAGAGGCTTAACACAAAAAATATATCAAAGCGTCAAATATTTGGTATGATGGATATTATTTGAAATACGGAAAAACTCTGATGTGGACACCACATAACTTCCTTATACGCTTATTAAATTACATATACATATGTATTACATATACACATTTTTTTTTTTTTTTTTTAGTGAAAAGTATTTAAAATTCTATTTCATGAATAACTTCTGATATTTTTATATATATTTTTTTTAATTATGCTTTATTGTAATTTTCTTTTTTTACAATAAGAGTTTAATAATTATTAATAAATAAATATATTTAAATTTAAAAAAAGAAGAAAACAGGAGATGTAGTCTGATTCGAACCGATGTGCCTTCTCCTTGTAGGAGCCAAATATTTCATTAATTAAAATTTTATTTGGCTTTAACTCTAAAACCAATGAAAATATGCACCACTCATGAAATATCTTTGCAAAGCTATCATTGGGAGCTTATTACTGCAATCAAGAAAAGTCCAAAATCTAAATTATGTGGATTTCGGGCTTTTTTGGATACTTTTGGTCCAATCGATTGCAATCAAAAGGGAAGTTGCACAACTAGACGTCACAACGGTTCTAAATCTAAAATTTCAATACCTTACGACTAATAGTTTTTGAGTTATGCGAGATATATACATAAATACATACAGATGTCACGCCAAAACTAGTAAAAATGGATTCAGGGATAGTGAAAATGGATATTTCCGTTGAAATCTCAACACCGAAAGATTCTGCTATCACAATAGTTCCGTTACATCGTAAAAGGAATTAAGAAACGTTTTACTTTAATACTGATATACGAAGATAGTTTTTCCACAACTCTTTATAAACAATTAAATATAAATTAATTAATTAAAGTATATTATAATTTATTACTAAATAATGCCTAGTTTTTCCATAAATTTTTTCGTTAATATACATCAAAATGAAAATTAATAAAATTTATTAAATTAATTTCAATAGTAGCTAAAATGTTAGAATAGGTTAATTAGAAATATTTATGTCCAAGATATACGAGATATACAAGATATACCTCGTATATGGCATTGATCAGGATTCTATAAAATAACAACTGTTCAAAAAATTAATGGAAAGGGGAACTTACTATATAAATATTCTGAAAATACATACATACTTCGACCAATATATAATCGACGTATATACTGATAGTATATATGTCTCATTGCAACACTCACACCCGCGCGCGCTCGGGTGTGAGTGTTGCAATTCAATTTTGTAAACCCCTTCTTCTTTCTTTCTTTTTCTGTTTAGCCTCAGGAACTACCGTAAAGTATTACTTTAGAGAATGAATGAGAAATATACGTACAAATTTAAATGAAGTGTAGTCTTGTACAGTATCGGGTCGACCTCTGCTGAGATGTGTTGTTAATTGAAACCTAACCACCAAAGAACACCGGTATCCACGATCTTGTGTTCAAATCTGTATAAAAGTAACTACTTTTACTGGGATTTGAACCTTAGAACTCTTGACTTCGAAATCAGTTGACTTGCAATGTCGCATTAACCACTAGACCAGCCCGGTCGGCTGCAAATTCCTCCTTGGACATCGTCAACCGTTCCCCAAAATCATGTCATGTTCCCAATCACATCTATGCGAATTGTGTAAAATACCGAGTTTTTGGAAAGACAATACAGCATCTTTTCATTTGTAATGCGTGTACAAGAAAATGGCCAAATTACAACACAGAGGACGAAATGCAAAAGCAAGGATAGGTAATGTTGTTTAATTAATGATTAATAATCTGCTGGATACGGAACTGTACGAATAAGTGCAGTATGGATCGATTAACTTTAAGAGTTATCCTGCTAAAAGCAAACGCGTGACGCTGTAATAGACTGTCTCGTAAGTTACGCGTGTTACGATGGTTTATGTTTGATTCATGACCTCATATTAACACCGGTATCCACGATCTAGTATTCAAAATTGTATAAAATTAACTAACTACCTTTACTGGAATTTGAACCTTACAACTCTCGACTTCGAAATCAGCTGATTTGTGATGAGGGTAACCTCTAGACTAAAACGGTGGTTACCCGATCCTTTACTACACTAACACAATCGCACACGCTGCTTTAACACAATCGCCACTACAGCTCCCGCAACCCTAGACAATCCGGGACGGGTAATCTAGACATTTTTTCGCAGCGCCATTCTGACTGTAAGTGTGAGAAAAATGCTGATGTGTTAAAAACACAATTAATAGAAAATTTCACACATCGATATTTTCATTCGCTAAAAATTTGCAGTGCGTAGCGTATTTATATTGTTTATGTCTAAAAGCTAAAAATATTTACACTGTTATTGAAAAATAAACAAAACTTGTAAAGGACGCTGCTGGAACTTGTTTAAACATGCATACACTTCTCTGAACAGAATAGCATCAGCACACGAGCAGTGCGCTACTTCAACTTGCATTTGAACTTGCATAGACTTGCTTATTACCTCTAATTATAAAAGAGCGGTTTCATTACTCAACAGTATTATTCTTGCTATTACGTCGATAGTGATAACAAGTGAAAGTTCATAAAATTTGCTTCAGTGCAAGTTCTCAATTTTTAAAGGTAAGTACATCTATAATTAAAGTGTTGTTTAGTTTGATAGATACCAATTAATCGTAAATTGATTATCGAATCGAAACAATGAAAGCGTTTTTAAATAAAATAAATTTTTAATTTATCCAAAAAGACTGTTTATTAAATCAATAAGATATTGTATCAAATTTGAATATATTCTATAGGTGTAATTATTTATATTTTTGTTTTATGGAACTAATTATTTAAATCAATAATATAAGATATTAAGTTCGTTGCTTTGATAAAACGCGTTTTATAATAATATATTTGAATAACTGAACTGAATTAAATCTCAAAAACAAGAATTATAAAGTTGTTTTTAATGACTATTTATGACTTGCCGAAATATTTGTTATTATAAAATATATACTCGTATATAATAACACTAGACTTTCTTTACGTTCACAGAATACGAAAAATATTTTGTGTAGCACAGAAATATTTTTTATGTCGATTGACAGAATATAATTTTCAAGTTATATTAATTACGGTTTTAGCTTATTTAGAACAAGGATAAATCTTTAATTTATTTATTTTTTATTATTTTATAGGTTACATCGTTTAATTTGAGTTATGTGCGTGCCTCTTCCAGAATATCTGACGCTCAAAGAAAATTTGTCTGGTTACCAATACAAAAAAAGAAGGCTGGAAAAGGAAGCCTAAAAATAGAAACAAGCTGACGCATTAAAAAATTATATTCGGAATTGTAGCAAAATAAATGACAACTCTGAGAATCCAAGACCAAGTCTGGTTATAAAAGAAAGTACGGAATTGCCAGAGGATGATGATGACAAACAAATAAATGAAGTTTATAAATCCATTGGAACTGATTAAATTCTGACACTATCATCACCAGATAAAAGCAGTGAAAAAACTGAAACCAACGTGACACCCACAGAAAGCATTCTACAAACTTTGAGTACAGATCTAGCATTCTGACCAAGAATTTTAGGAAACGCAGAAAAAAGTTTTTTTAACAAGACAAGGTCCACCTAAACCATTGCATAATTACAAATTTCCTTCCAATGACACTGGTCAACATTTTTTCATTAATTTGTTATACATGAATTTTAATTAATGGAGAGCAAACTTTACGAGACTAGCCACTCTACTCTATTTTACAAAACTGTCTTTATTGCTTCTCTTGCAAAATGTTCGACTGTATAATTAGTTCTCTTTCAAAGGAGGGTTTTAAAAGTTGGAAGCATCTCGGCGAAACTTTAAAAGATTATGAGATTTCCAAAAATCATATTCAGGCTCAAAAATCGGCTAGAAATGAACTAAAGATTAACGTGTTGTATAGATGTGGCCGCTTAAATAATTATTAATACTGGAACGAGGTGTTTCTAAGAATCGCAGCAATTACTAAAGCACTTAGTAAAAGTGGTCTGGCTTTTCAAGGTACAAGCGACAAATTTTTTGAGTATAATAACGGTAATTTCTTAAAAATAGTAGAATTGCTACTTGAATTTAATCCGATTATGGAAGAGCACGTCTGTAGAGGGTTCAAAAAAGAAGAAACTAAAGCTCTCTATCTCGGAAAAAATTTACAAAATAAGATAATAGATCTGCTGCATAAAAGTGTAAAATCTCATATTATTGATAAAATAAAAAAATTCCAAATATTTTTCCATAATTTTACACTGTACTCCTGACATTAGTAAGTAAAGCGAATGACTCTTGTAATCAGATATATTTCAATCAATAAATTTGACGTTGATGTTGGAATTAAAATTAATGAAAACTTTTTAGGATCCTTATTAGTGAAAACATCCACAGGATAACAAATATCTGATACTATAATTAGATAACTTAATAACTTGGGTTTAAATTTCCAGGATATTAGAGAAAAGAGATACAATAACGGATCCAATATGAGGAGCGATAAAGCAGGAGTGCAATCTAGAATTAAACAATATAATTCTCGAGCATTTTATGTTCTGTGTAGTAGCCACTCACTCAATCTTGTTGTTAATGATGTGGCAAAAGCATCCTTGGAAGCGGCTAATTCCTTCAACTCCAAAAAAATATTAATTTTTTTTGGTATCTATTTTTCGATGGGCAATACTTTTAAAACATGTTCATGGTTTAACTTTAAAACCATTGAGTGACACTAGATGGGAGAGTAGGATAGAGGTCTTAAAGCCTTTGAGATTCCATTTTGGAGATGTATAAGACGCCGTGCTAAGCATTAACGAAAACCAAGAAATTGATAATTTATTAAGAAACGAGGCCTCGGGTTTATTAAATTGTATTGAACAATTTAAGTTTTGGTGTTCATTAGTTATTTGGTATAAAATACTAAATTCCACAGAACTTTACTAGGCAACAAGATAGGGCGCCTACTCACCAGCATAACGCTGTATGCAATTGATTGAATGAAATTCTCCCTGGCCGCTGGATTGGTCGCCGGGAACCAGACAACAGGGCTTGATGCCAGACGTTCGCCCGATCTAACCCAATGCGAAATTTTCTTCTTTTTTTTTGTTTAAATAGGATCAAGTGTATTTGTCACGGTTACCAGCTGACCTACCGACTTGAGACACTGGATTAAAGCAGTTGCCGCATCAATTATTCTAAACTTGTTGATTAAAGTATAGGTTGAACTTTCCTATCGGCTGGATGTGTGCCGTGCGACGAATGGTGCTCACATTGAACACTTGGCAACTACCCAAAAACTGTTTGGGTAGTTGTTTCGTTTCGTTTCATTTCATTTATGATTTTCAAAGCAAGTAAAATTTACATAAATATTACATAACTTTAAAACCCCGATATTCATTGTAAAACAAATGGTATTTTGGCCTTACCATTAGACGAAATATATCAATCCTGGAAGATATGAAGAAAGCCGTATAGACAACATATTTCGACCTTGGAAGCATCAATGAAAACCCAGCACACGTTTTACGCATTACAGGGATGATTTATAGTGTAAATCAGTGGCGGCTTGCGTACAGGCACTGTGGAATTGCAGCACTCCCTACCTTCACTTGATATTATCAATAGAATTTAATATAATGAGTCCTTTTTTCTTTAATTCTTTCTTTATATTTGTACAATACGTAATTCTTAAGCTTATTGCCAGTAGCCATCTCCCAGTTTATGAAAAAGATACAAAAATATTTGTATGGAACTGTGGGATTCACAGTTCCAGCGGCATGGTGTTTGGCTGCTGTGCATATGCGAGACTGCGGGGGGGGAGGGGGAGAGGGAGAGAAAGAGTGAGAGAGAGAACTATCGCTCCCACAGTTCCGACCCTGGACTGCTGGTGGAAGGTATTTTTTTTTACTTCACGTGTGCATGGAAAGTTCCTTGTTCGTTTCCGTATTTGGTTAGTCGGTGGAAGAAATATGAAAGTGGTTTAGTTTTTTTCATTAGTGATGAGAAAATGGCGGAAAGCAAGGGTTCTTTGGTTGCCAAATCTGCCCAAAAACAAGCTGGAAGAGCGAAATAAAATTAATTATTAAAAACTAATTTGTTTCTCGGTCCATAGAAATTTTAATTAAACACCAATGGACAATAGTGTTTTTAAGCGAATTTTTAAGTTATTATTTAACAAAACTAAAAAATACCATCTGTATTGACATTTTATTATTTATTCGGTTTCACCGAATAAATTTTTAAGCTCAATGTGCTTAAAAATGAGCTAAAATATAGAAATAGAGTATTATCCTGCTTCCAGCTATTTTATTTATTCATTTTTTTGGATTCTTTTATTTTGCAGAATATGTTAACCATGGCCTTGAAATTTTAACCATAGCTACAAAAAAAAGTTTCTAGATCAGCACCCCTACTAATTTTAGCTACGAGCCGCCACTGAAGTAAATACAAGAAAACAACAGCTGGCCAAAAAATATATGACCGTAATCACCATTTCACATTCCTTCCGTTGTAACGACAGAAATAAAATCCATTTCTCAGGATTTAACTAACCCAGTTTTGCTTGAAAAGTTTTTATACAGTAGTTCCAAACATGACTCTTATTAATTTTATATGGTCACGGATAAAAAAAAGAAGCAATTTGTAATAGCTAGTACACTTGAACTGGGTGTTATGCAAAAAGTGTATAAGTTTTGAATCAGGAAAGCGGAAAAAGCAGTCAGAGAAATTGAAAAAATTTCCAGCAGAAGAAGATATTAGCTCAAAGAAATTTGGAAGATATGTAGAAAGAAGAAGAAGACCCAAACAATCCTTGACATGGAGCTGGGTTGTATAAATTCGTTTAATCTTGTTTTGCCCTGCAACCTAATTGGAGAACAGAAAGGGCGTGGAATATAGTCGCTGGCTTCCTTAGATTTGAGGATGACTGAGAGGATCTGATCCTGTTATAGATGTATAGACTGAATAGAACCCAGGTAGGTATGGGCCCTCCTGGGTCCTTTACTTCACAAAGACAGACCTTTTGACGCCGAGTCCCGGTTAGATTAGATATTCGCTGTTAGTATGAGAATGGATGTATAGTGAACTCTGCGAAAGAGCTGTGACGAGGGATAGAGTAGGCATTGACCTCGCTTCGAAAGCGGACAAGAAGAGAGAGGGGATATGTTTTTATTAGAGACTTATTATTAAATTTGTGAATTTTTTCTTGATTTTTAAGCAAATCAAGAGGACTATGAATAATTTAATTGTAGGACAGAATTTCCATTGTGGCGATCAACACTGGTTTGTCGGTGTGATGGTAGTATTTTTGGTGTACGTAGTCCATCTGTCTGTAGTCTATCATAGTAGTATCTGTGTGTATGTAGTCTTATTGAAGTTAGATATAGGAAGAGTTTTTGTATGAAACCTACGGTGAGGAAAGGCGTGGAGATCGCGCTTCCGTGAATCGTTTAATTTGATAGTTGAGGGTTATAAGTTACGGCAGGTGGTCATGGTTTAAAGCCACACGAAGAGATAATAAGTTGTTTAAATATATTGATGGAAATGTCTGCCGAGGTATTTGCATCGATGGGCTACGAAAAAAGGCAATGGTGTGCGACCGGGATCGTCACAAGGGGAATATCCACCCTACGGAAGTCGGAAGTATTAAGTTTTGTAAGTAGAAAAGAAATATCACTAATTTACAGTACTTTGTTTTTAATGATTTTTCGAAAATCACATTTTTTGCAGAAAGCTACATTTTTTTTAGGAATCGTAAAAGATAGCTCGATTTTTTTTTTTTTTTATTTCAATTAGACAAATACTTTGATGAGTTCATTTTTATGATGCGATGAATAACTTTTGAAATATTTAAATTTAAATGTGAAACTTTTTGTCTGTTAAAGTTTTAAAAAGAAAAAAAATTGTGAAAGAAGTAATAGATAGATATTTTTTTATAAATTCGTTCCAATAATCGTTATAAAAATTTCAATGAAATTTTTATAACGTACAAAATATTTGAATTTCTTTAATTTTCAATTCATCAAATGAAAGTGATCGTGAAACAAGAAGAGAGCAGTCACCCGTGGGCTAGCCACGGGTCGAGGATGTAGGTGACTTGTTTACATACATTTTTTTTTTTTTTTTTTTTTTTTTTTTTACGGAATAATTTATCAGTTGTACCTTGTCATTAATATTAGGATAAAGAAGAACTGGTGTACAACTAGGATACTCTGTGTACCAGGATAAACGTGACCTTTATCCTTGTATATTAATCATAATAATTTCATTGTATTATCTTTCTGAATGCGTATTAATTTAACTCATTATTAATAGAGAGAATCGTTCTTAAATTACACATAATACGTGACAATATTTACGTTATAATTACGCCACCTAACCACAACAGGATAATTAGTAAACATTGAAATATATACAACTGACACGCTTAAAATATTATTAAAAATATACAAATAATTTATTCTATAGAATTTTTTCCAACCAGCATTTCAATAATTGTGTCTGAAATGCATTGATCTAAATATTATTCCCCCCTTTCTCTCTCACTCCCCCCCCCTCTCTCTCTCTCTCTCTCTCTCTCTCTCTCTCTCTCTCTCTCTC
>JAAAKQ030222120.1:0-11440 GCA_010016005.3 Zanna intricata | reverse complement strand
GAAAGGGGGGGGGGGGGGGTTGGGGGGGGGGGGGGCCGAGTCGGTTGGCCGGGGGGGGGGGGTGGGGTGGGGGGGGCTTTTCCCCCCCCCTACGTAAAAAAAAAAAAAAAAAAAAAAAAAAAAAAAAATGCTCAAGAACCAAAAAATTTGTTTCGACGTTAATGCTTGGATGACAGTTAAAAACAAAAAGAACTACAGTAATAAAAGTGACATATTAAAGAACCTGAACAGACTCGTTAAATAGACAGGCATAGTTGTGTGTATGAAAATGCCATGCCTGACCGGGATTCGGACCCGGTTTTATTTCATCTGTGACGTCCCTGTGAAACGTTATCTTTGTTGTTATTTTTGTCCCGACGACTTTCTCGAATACGGACATATAATCGATTATAATGGACTGACGTAGTTTTAAGTTGATACTGAATTCGATACATCGGTTGTAACATTTTTGATACAGTTATTGTTCTTAAACATAACCTGTTAATAACAGGTTCCAGTAACAGGTTAATGATGATTAGTAACACTTTCCCAATACTCAACTGCCGTATTTGTAAAGTTTATTAAGTTTTGGAAACGAAACAGTACTTAAAAATATAAACAGATTAGTTGAAGTCGAATTTGATTATATTATATATTTTTAAGGAGAGAAATTAAATATATTTTTTTCGGGTATTTATTTGATGTAAAATTTTGTTATTAAACGAATGATCTTTTGCTGAGATTTTTAAGTTTTTAAATAATTTGTTCCTAGTTTCGCTAATAATATTTCAAAATGCCTTTATTTGTTGTGTATTTATAATTATGTTTTTATCACGATTGTTATTTTACTTCTTTATCAGTGAACATTCATGTTCATGAACGTATAAATGATATTGCGAATTTGTTTCCTATCAGAAAGAGAATTGTGTATAGTTAGTTATATTTATATAATAAATCTTTTATAATAAATTATTAAATATAATAATAAATGTGACAATATTAAGTAAAATACCTATACTGGCTAGTACTACATAAAGGATAGTGTATATAATTGGGTTAAATGTTGCAGATCAAGTTTTTTTGCACATTAACGTTTTCCAGTGACTACAAAATAATATTTTAGCATTGAAAAATTCCAGTATGTTGCATGTATGGTCTGTTTGTCAATTTTTATGAAATATTATTTGTATGGTGGCTTCTGAATATTGATCATTGATGCCATTTCATTTTGGTTACAGTTTATGAGGGGATGGGGAGATTGGGTCACCATCAAAAAATTTTATTCGGAGATTAATAATTTTCTTTTATAATTCAGTAAGTTATCTTTTAGGTGGCTTATACACTTTGGTTCATGTTGTGTCTATCAGGCTATCAATTGAATGTGAAAGGAAAAGCTTAACGCATGTTTTATAAAAAAATTTCTTATTTACTTTACTTTGATTAAAATGGGTCGCATATTTAAAATATTTATTTGATTTTATTTTGAGCGAGTTTGTTAATAGAGGTTTGGTAGTCTGTACTTAGGAGTAATATCTTTGTAATTATCATATAATATTGAAATTTCCTTTTATTGAAGTATAAAGAATTCAGTATTTTAGAATGAAATCACAAAGCCCAGTCTTAATCCTCCTGAAAATGTTTGGTCGCATAAAAAAAAGCTACTGCTTGTATCAAGCCACCAACATTGACTAAAAATCTTCATTAAAATTCAGCGGGCACTGGGTTTTATTAGCAAGAATATGTAAGAAAATTACTTTATAGTATGCTAAAGTAAATAAACAGAGTTTTTAAATTTTGGGATTACTAACAATTTTCTTGCTTTTTCGGTAATTTTTTTTTCAAACTCTGCAAGCTTTTTATTGGATCATTAACCAATCTATTGAAATAAAGTTTTTACTTAAGCTACCCTTCTATTTGATTTTAAATTATTACATTAATACACTTTTAATTGTTTTCAGGAAAAAATTGAGATGGAAGATTTAAAGATAAGTGTTGATAAAGGAATTCAGAAAATAATTTTCAATAGACCAAAAAGGAAAAATGCAATTACACGTGAAGTAAGTATTATAATAAATTTTTTTTATGTGATATAATCTTGTATGTTAAAAAAATTTGTTCACCTGCAACTTTCATTCAATTTTCAACATTTTCATGTTATTAAAAAAAAAAAATTACTTTAACTTTTGTTGGTGGATGGACCTTCTTCAGAGGCATAATAAAAAAATGAGTCTTAATAAAAATACCTTAAAATTGAATCTGCATAGCATTATGTTATTTTTATTTAAATTTAATAAATTATTTGTTTATCCTTTTTTACAATAGCAGGTTTATTGCTTAATTCAATTATTTTATTATATTATAAATGAATTTTTGTACTTGTGAAAAAATAATCCTAATGGTTTCAAATTCAGAACTTTTTGGATGAAATGGCAAAGAGGCTCTCTGCCAGAGAGATTAGGTGAGAGAAATGTTTTATAAATGTAAGATATTTTTAGTTTTACAACCTGTCATGTATTTTTTATTTAAAAATTTTTTCCACATTTCCAAAATGATTTTTTCCTGTTTTATATGACATTTGAAGGCTGTATATGCTTATTTATTTCATCTGTTCTTCAGTGGGAGTAACTATTTTTGGTAAAATGTGTATGTTCCATGTTACTTATTTTATCTCTTTATGTTGTTTATATAAGTTCCTATTGTTATTTTAGAAGACAAAACATACAACATCCCTCAGGAATCGCCAATAGCAGGTTTTTTAACAGTACACTTTATTACTGTTTATTTTGTTCATTTTCTTGTGTACTTTGTAGTATATATTTCAAATATTTGTTAAATTCATGAAATCCATTTACATTGCACTTCAATACATCATAATGATTATTTTGATCCAAGTTCCAAATTTCTAGCTTATGTTGTTCAAGAGTTTAAGATAAAATGGAGTCTTTCTGTATTGTTAAACCTATTAGAATGAAAAAAAGAAAATTATTTCTGTATTAAATAAATGTTTAGGTATTTGTGTTCTAGTTAAACTTAATGTTCAATATAAAAACCTAATAATTACAAATTTTATTTTAATTAAGTTTTTATTAATTACTATTCAATAAGTAATATTGATTTACTTGAATGTGATAAATTATTACTGTAAAAACAGTTATTGTATTAATAATGTAAGTCTAATTTGAATAAACTTACTTTCTGTTGCATAATAAATAAATTTTTACTTAAAAATTTATTATATAAAAGATTTTTTCATGCACTTTTAAACTAAACACTTTATGCCAGTTAATATGCATAATTTTGTATATTATTCCTATATTTTTTACATGAAGATTAATTCTGCTAAGTAATGAGAAAAAAATTATATTTTTATAGCTTTCTGTGATTATATTGCATCATTCCATATAGAACTTTACACAAGTAACTTTGGAATGGAATGAACTAAGATATACTGGAGTTGAATTGAATTACCCATTAGTATAATCATTTGCTAAGAAATATAAGTTAATCATTAATTTATGTTACCATTTTTGAAGTATCTTTTGTGGTTTAGTGTTGCAATGCTACATCTGAGTATTGTTAACTCATCTTTGAACTGTTATTTTTAATAAGTTAAACAATTAGTTTACTATTCTCATTCAACTCTTTAAGGCATCTATTGGTTAAATTATTAGTTAAAAAATACCAGCATGTGCATTTTACATCCAACTAGCCACTTTGGTCAATGTTAAAAGGACTGCAGTTTAAACCTGCCCTACAAAACCACATTAACGAAATCAAGTCATTATGAAAGTATATTACTGTAATATGAAGTTATGTTTAATTTAACAAAAACTTTCAAATTTGTATAATATATAGTGGCATAGAAGTTAGAGATAGAATGTGTAAAAAACTTGTTTTTTTTTTCAGAATATTCAGTCATCAGATGGTGTAAAAATGTCAAACATTTAGCATCGAAAGGATATGAAATGTGTCTAAAATTCATGTATTTAGAATTATTTTATATACCTTAGCTTAAATAATTAAATTATCTAACATGTAAACCATGTTTGCGTTACATGAAAGATAAAGGATTGTGTTAATAGTACACTTTATTACTGTTCATGTTGTTTATTTTCTTGCGGACTTGGTGTTTCAAATATTTGTTGACTTTATGAAATCCATTTACACTTCACTTCAAGACATATCATAATGATTATTTTGATCCAAGTTCCAAATTTATAGCTTATGTTGTTCAAGAGTTTAAGATAAAATGGAGTATTTCTGTATTGTTAAACCAATTAGAATAGAAAAAAAGAAAATTATCCCTGTATTAAATAAATATTTAAAGTCATAGTCAGTACGATTTTCAGTATTACTCCGGTTCTGATCTTCATAGTCAATACAATTTACTTGCTTATGGCATCAAGAGCCATATTTACAAGATGAAGATGTTTTTCACAGTTGTGAAACCTAACATAATCCACTTTATGTATCTGTCAGATTGTGTTAAGATAATCTGCTTGAATTGGCTAAGTCGAACCACTTATGAATGTTATTTTTTAACATTTTAATGTTCGTTCAAAGTAAAATTTGCTTATAATCTCAGACTTCATTAGCTTCTACTTTCACTGTTATCATTTCCATCCAGACAAGATTTGTCATTTATAGCTAGCATTATTCTTTTGTTTAAAAAAGTATTTTTTTTTACACAGATGTACAAGAAGATAACCGAAACTCTTAATTCTGCTGCAGTTGATGATAGTATAATAATGACTGTGCTGACTGGTGAGGGAGATTTTTATAGTAGCGGTAATGATATAAAAGGGTACATATCTTATTCATCTGATGAATATTCTGATTTCAGTAACTTTATTATTGAAGCCTCAGAAGTAATTAAGTAAGTGTCTTATTATATGGTTTGGTTCATTTTGCTGCTAACTGTTTTAATTTTGATTTGTATGACATCTGAAAATCTCCTGGATTATGTATGTGGACGTAATCTTTTTGTGTGGAGATTAACATAATTTTTTATGAGCATACAGTGTACTACTCTTCAGCTATTTTGATATACAAAGTAAAATAAACATTAATTTTTATAGATTTTAATATTCTGCAGAACATTCTGCAAATTTGTTTATAGATTTGGATTTTTCAATTGTAAGTTCATTAACTTAATTAACTACTAAATTAACGTTTTTGCTTGTTGATTACATTTTTTGTATTCCTTTCTCATTTTATTTCTGTTTCTTACCACAGGAGACTAAGTTCCCTTCACAACCTAACTTTGTATAAAAAGAGCCTTAATACGTAAGCTGCAGTTTCCCCTTCTACAGTAACCAAATATATTTAAATATAAATCAGAAAAATTTCATCTGAATAAAGTTCAGAAGAAATTCTTTGAATAAATGATGGTTCTTGACCTCAGTGTCATGAGTTGGTGTTTCAAATAGTGAGGGGGAATTTTTTTCAAATATTAATTGGAAGCAGTGGGAGGGGGGTTGGTTATTTGTTATTCACTACTCTTAAAGTGTAATAATAATGTTATCTAATGGGAACAAAATATTATTTTCTTTCAAGTAATTTTTTCCCCAAAAAATTTTTTGTACATACGGTATAAAGAATTGCTTTTTTTCAATGAAGTTATTACTTTTCAGTATTACTCCGGTTCTGATCTCCAGAGTCAATACAATTTTGAGTATTACTCCGGTTCTGATCTTCATAGTCAATACAATTTACTTGCTTGTGGCATCAAGAGCCATTGTTACAAGATGAAGATGTTGTTTCACAACAGTTCGTAATTCTGAAATAAGTATGACTTATAATGCACAAACCTGTTGATATATGTCAGGTTGTGGTTTTTGATAAAATTTACATCTTTTCTTTGTCTTTAAATTTTGTAGTGCACTTCATGTGTAGGATTTGTATTAGTCTGTGCTGATCTTCTTTCACCATATTGTTGTGGGGTCAGCAATTGGTTGACTTAGCTTTAGCTCAAAGTGTTTGGGAGAGCAATAATGAAAGTGAACTATTTAAGTACTGATTATTCTGATATGGACAAAAACTGTGCACCATCAGATGAAAGAAATTGCAGTGATTCTGAAAATAATGTTTCTGAATCAAATATTACATACCAAGTACTTAACATCAAACAGAAGCAGCTAATGAGGTAGTTCAGAAAAATAATACTTCAGATTCAATACTTCAGTTTCCATAAGTACTGCATCACTTTGGCAGCAGATTACAGTATCAGATTCTGAATTTTCTGATCTTCCTCATCAAAAATAACTTGGAATCTACTAATGTTGAATATCCTCTTGATATTTATCAGTTATTCATAAATGATGATATTCTTCAGATAATAGTTGAAGAAACGAATAGATATGCCACAATGAAACTTAGTAGCAAAAATAGTAATAGAAAATCACATGTACAAAATTGGTCAGCAACTGATATAGCCGAAAGTTAAGCTAAAAACGTTTTTTCTATTCTTTTAGTTATGGGATTAGTTTGGGTCTCTTTTATTGAATTTTACTGGAGTAAAGATAAAAGTTTTTGAAATGAGTATTGCACAAGTCACGGTATTGATTTTTGCAACTCCTTAGGTTCATTCATTTCTCTAATATTGAAGAAAAATCTAATAACAGAGAAAAATAACTGAGAAAAATACAGACAGTATTAGACTTGTGGCTAACATATTCTCAAAAAATTCTTGAATCGGGAAGAGACCTGGTCATTGACAAAAGTATGGTTCCATTTAGAGGTAAATTAATATTTTGGCATTACTTGCCAAATAAATCTCACCAATATGAGATTAAGGTGTGCAATATCTGTTTGGTAGATGGATATACATATAATGTAAGGGTTTATTTTGATAGAGGAGATACAACTTCTGGCAAGGAGCATACCAAAGTAGTAATAGAAATATTGCTTGATTGTGTGGAAGAAAAAAAGGAAGGCATTTGTATGCCAATAATTATTACTCAGGCATCCTATTAGCTGTTGACTATGCTGAGAAAATTATTTAATGTGGAACACTGAATAGGGGCATAAAAGTATCCCTGAAAATTGCAAATTAAAAAACAAAATGAAAAAGGGTGAATAATATAGGCTTAGCATGGTAAAATTAAAATTATAAGCTGGAAAGATAGACAGTCAGTATTAATGATTGCAACTGATCCTGTACATGATACAGCATTAGTTAGTACCATCTGGCAAAAAAAAGAAGAGATCAGAAACCCAAGTGTGTCTTTGACTACAACCAAGCAAAAAAAAGGTGTCAACCCGATTAATTAGATGCCTGCTTATTATTCAGTTTTTAAAAATCAAATAAATAAGTTTGAACTGTTATTGGGAACTGCTGTGGTCAATTCATGATACATCTATAACAAAATAGCTATGTCTAAGTACTGTTCAATAATAGACTTTCACCAATCATTGGCTAAACTGCTTTCCAGAGAGTACTCTAACCCTAAATAACTCTAACCCTAATCCCAAGACGTATTCACAGATTTGTTCAAAAAAAGAGTACTGGAAGAAAGAAGTGTAAAATGTATGTCAACTCAAAGTTGTATCAGTTTAAACAGCAAGAAGTCTGATAAAAAAGCTAAACGGGTCATCAGTTACTGTGACGATTGAGAGAAAGAACCTGGCTTGGCTTAGACTGTTTTAATGTTTATTATAAAAATTTTTAACTAGTTGTTTTTGTGGTGCATTTATTATTATGAATTAATTTCATCAACTACTATTGTATTTTATGTTTTCTTTTTAATTTAATGAGACATTAATGTAGGTTTTAAAATTATACAATTTTATGTTTAAAAACTTTTAATTGCCATTAAAAATTCCTAACACTAATATTTGTAGTACATTTTCATGTACTTTTGTTCATGTTGCCACTATTTTTATGTTTTTAACTAATGTTTTTAGAGGTACCTATCAACCCTTTTGCTGTCAGCCATTTTGGAGTGAGTTGTGCTAAAACTGTCAAGCGTTTTTATCCTGACATGCAGAGTGTTATTGAAACCATTTCATGGCATGCTGTTTTCAATTTATAAATTTGAAAAAATAACATTTACCCTAAAAATTATGTAGAATATGAAGATGTGTAGAAAATGTCTTTTTCTTTCACTTTAAAATATTCATATTATAAATATTAAATTTTTTAAATAAAAAAAAAAAAAAAAAATTAAAAGTTTATTTTGTTTCCATAATCTTAACATTATACTTAATTTGAAGAAAACTCACCACTGTCCATAAAATTTATATTACTAAATAAAATCTTATAAGAAGTATGAAATTTTAATTATTATTTGCATGTTATGATAAATGGAGCTTTGAGAGTATATGACAATTTTGTCCTAGTTTTGTATATTGTCTAGCATTTATGTTTGGGAACGCACTCTCCATGCAACCAACCCCCTGTTACACCTTGTACAAACAGTTCTTGACTTTCTTTTTCTTTTTCAGAAGTACATCCACAATATCTTGACTCCTCTTTTCTGGCAATTTTCTCAAACCTGGTTCTTCACTAGGCTCATCAGCTGCATTTTTTCTTGTAGTTATTCAGCTGATAAGGTTTCAATTATCCTCACAGATTAATAGATATCTGGAAACAATTTTTCTCCCTTTATTATACTCTTTGTACAAAATGTACGAGTTCAACACTATTCTTGACTTGATATTCAATACTACTTTATTCTAGTAATGAGTGCTCTCCTCTCATCCAAATAGGCATACAACATCATGTCAGATGTGTCTATTTCACTCATCATGTATTGACAAATTATTGCTGGGTTTATTACTCTCCTTGAGTTCCTTTGTTGACTTGTACTATCATCAGCTCCAATTTTACTTGATAATAAGAGGACAGGTATGTTGTTCGCTGGGATTTTTTCTCTTGGTATGTACATGCGAGTATTGAATCAGATCTACAGTACATATAACCTTAATTTAACCTTTTTGGTTTTTGGTCAACAACATTAGAACTCATTGAGCACTAATTTTTCTAAAGCCAAGATGATCGATCAGTGATAATGGATTGAGCATTGCCATGGTTGATACCCACTTCTGATGCGATTTCTTCAACAGTGAACAATGAAGATGTTCTCAGCTGATTACCTTCGATAAACTCTTGAATTGTCTGGCCCATTTATAAAATTGTTTCCAGGACAGTGTAGCATCCCAAAACAGTACCAAATTTTTTTTTTAACCAGTCATTTGACTGGTTAATGCAACTCTCCAAGATTCCCTATCTAGTGTCAGTGGTTTCATTTTGGTATATCTTCTACATCCTACATCCCGAACAATTTGTTTTATATATTGCGAATGTTGCCGGCCTACACAATTTTTCCTATCTACCTGCCTTTCCAATACCAAAGCAACTATTCCATGGTACCTTAATATGTAGCCTATAAGTCTGTCTCTTCTTTTAACTATATTTTTCCAAATGATCCTTTTTTCATCAATTTACCGCTGCACCTCTTCATTTGTCACTTTATCCATCCATCTGATTTTTAACATTCTCCTGTAGCCCCACATTTCAAAAACTTCAAATCTTTTCTTTTCAGGTACTCTAATTGTCCAAATTTCACTTCCATATAAAGGTATGTTCCAAACATATCCTTTCAGAAGTGTTTTCTTGATATTTAAATTAATTTTTGCTGTAAGCAAATTACATTTCTGAGTGAAAGCTCATTTTGCCTGTGCTATTTAACATTTTATGTCATTCCTGCTTCGTCCATCTTTAGTAATTCTACTTCCCAGATAACAAAATTCTTCTACCTCCAATCTTTAATCTTTTCTCTTGCTATTTTTGTATTCACTGGTCTATCTACATTATTTCAACTAAATTTCACTACTTCTGTTTTGTTCTTATTTATTTTCATGCGATAATTCTTGTATAGGACTTTATCCATGCCATTCAATGTTTCTTCTAAATCATTTTTACTCTTTGCTAGAATTACTATATCATCAGCAAATCATAGCATCTTTATCTTTTCACCTTGCCCGGTAACTGCAGATCTAAATCTGCTCTCTTCATTAACTGCTAGTTCCATGTAAAGATTAGAGAGTAATGGATGAGGAACATCCTTGCCAGACTCCCTTCTTTATTACCTCTTCTTTCTTATGTTCTTCAATTATTACTGTTGCTTGTTGGTCTATTTCTACACTTGAACCTTACATTTTTTAAAATGCTGAACATTTTATTCCAGTCGTATGTTATCAAATGACTTTTCTAAGTCTATAAATGCCATGTATGTTGGTTTTTGGTTTTTCTTTAAACTTGCTTCTGCTATTAATCTGAGTGCTAAAATTGCTTCCCTTGTCCCTATACTTTTCTTGAAACCAAATTGGTCATCTGCTAACACTTCTTCCACTCTCTTCTTAATTTTTCTGTAAAGGATTCTAGTTAAGATTTTTGATGCATGAGTAGTTAAGTAATTGTTCTGTATTCTTTACATAGGAATGGGAGGGGTGGTGTGGTGACCAGAATCGTCACTTGGTGGGTGTCTTCCCCTACGGGGGTTGGGATGTATTCTTTACATTTATCTGCTACTGTTTTCTTTGGAATCATGGACGAAACTTACCCTTTTTTGTAAATTACACACCAGTTTGTGTAATCTATCTATTACTTCCTCATCTGCACTGCACAGTAATACTACTGCTATCCCAACCATCCCAATAGCCTTTCTGCCATTCAAATTTTTTAACGCTAAATTAGATTCAGCTCTCAGTATTGTATATCCCTTTTAATTCTCTTCAGCTTCCTCTTCTTCCTCTATAACACCAATTTTTAATTCATTTCCTTCATATATCTCTTGATATATTCCATCCATCTATCGACCTTTTCTTTCATATTATAAATTGGTGTACCATCTTCACTTCACACATTGTTAGATTTTAATTTTTGTACCACAAAATTCTCCTTAACTTTCCTGTATGCTCCGTATATTTTACCAGTCTTTACTTCTTTTTTTACCAGTTTAGATTTTTACCAGTCACTTCTTTAATCCATTCTTCTGCTAATTTGCACTAACTGTTTATAGTATTTCTTAACTGCCAATAGCTCCTTTTACCTTCCTTATCACTAGCATTCTTATACTTTCTACCTTCATCCATCAGCTGCCAGTTCTCTCAGTTCTTCCAGTCCTCTTTGTTCTGCTAAATTTGCTTTTGCTAATTTAAGAATTTCCTTTTTAACAGTCTCCCACTCTTTCTGTATTTTCTACCTTATTATTTTTACCTGGTAAAAATAACATAACTTTAGCGATGTCCTCCTCAAAATCCATTTATACCACCTTTTCTTCAGGTTTTTAAACCCCAATCTACATTTCATTACATTATCACTAAAGATTATGGTCGCTCTCAATGTCTGCTCCAGGATATGCTTTGCAATGGAGGAGTTTATTTCTAAATCTTTGTTTAACCATGATGTAATCTATCTGATACCTTGCAGTATCACCAGGTTTTTTCCAGGTGTATA